>JABCKE020000837.1:0-13447 GCA_013186425.2 Fusarium sp. NRRL 62610
TATCAATGGCGACGGGCGGGGCGTGCGAGGACGTTTCGTCTTGTATATCCCAGATAGCGGTTTGGTTGAGGGAGGTTGCAGATGGAGCTGCGACGGGGGTCTGGGCGGGAGAAGGGGCCAAAGTAGAGGTAGCGGCACGGTGAACAGCCGCAAGAGGGTCGGGTGCCATAACATCAGCTGAAGGTCCATCGAGCTCAGTCTGTCGTTGAGCTTGGTGTTGGGTTGACTGAGGCCAGCATGTTCCTGGCTGACTCCTCGTGTGGCTGGGGCCAGACACGATGCCCCGGTGCTGTTGGAAGTTGGCAGTGGCGATAGACGGCATCGATTGATGCACTTGGCGGACAGACTCGTTATTTGCTGGCGTAAATCCAAACCCAAAAGAGGGCTGCCAACTTGGGGGGCTTGTGGGAGGAGTCATGTTGGCCTTGCGTGGGAGGAAGACTTGGTTGAACGAGGTGCATGACGTGGGCGTACTGTGTAGCTGTGCAAGGTTGGGCGCGAG
The DNA here is from genome assembly GCA_013186425.2 of Fusarium sp. NRRL 62610. Classification (NCBI taxonomy): domain Eukaryota; kingdom Fungi; phylum Ascomycota; class Sordariomycetes; order Hypocreales; family Nectriaceae; genus Fusarium; species Fusarium sp. NRRL 62610. Next base: position 503 of record JABCKE020000837.1, read on the forward strand.
AGTCTGGTTGAATGCCGTATAGTATACCGGCGTGGGATCTTCCTGGTTCCCATGGTGAGATGCCAACGTAGGGTTGAAGGATGTCACAGAAGTGACTGATGGGGTGTATCCCTGGAAAAACGTCTGGTTGAAGCTGGTGGTCGAGTCAGAGGGCAGTCGATCCGAAAACATGCCCTGCGGTCTAAACCCTCCGATTGGGGAGTCCTGCGGCGTCATGGGGAACCTGGTGCTCTCGAAGACAGCCGGTATATCGCCTGCATCTGGCATGACGATGTCGACCGACTCAGGAGGCGAGATCGGAAATGGGTTCATCGTCATGGTCACCTCAGAGGTAGTTACGGCCTCGGCGAGAGTCTCTTTCAGGTCGGACAAGTCGATGATTATGCCTCCTCCATGGGAAATGTCACTGGGGGCGAAGTATCACCCGTCCAGTCCATCTTCAGCCAGTTCTTGGTCCAAGCAGGCCATTCAGAAGACCATCCGCCAGTGGATAGCCGCGTAGACTGAATGATACCGTCCAAGACAAGGTTATGAAACAGAACTTCCATGCGTCTCTGGACTCGGGGAGTGATGTTGGCGGGATATTCAGAGTTGGGCCAGTAGCAGTTGATCGCCTGTAGCAAACTGGGCAGTTCTTTCTTTGGGGGAAATCCCGTCAGTGTTCCGTACCTTGACCAAGAGATAGTGCCGCCGACTCACTTGGGTACAGTCTTGCTTCGTCACTTCATGCAAGGCTATGTGACGGAGCATCTGAGTTTGGGCATTGCTGCACTTCCACTCGAACCGAAAGTTAAGGGCTTTGCGGAGGGAAGAGACGGGAACTCCCTCACAAACATGCTTGGTGTTCAAAAAGCACATGGTGTTGGACTTGGTTTGGTATGACTACCGAGGGATCTGTTGGAAAGGACCAGAAACATCACCACACACACACATACATACTATAATAGAGTCAACTCGGAGCAAGGATACCAGAGAGACTTGTGTCGCTGCGGTCGGAAAGACCTTTGATAGCTTGGTGGCGAGGCTCAATGAGGCGGTAAGCAAGAGTGATAGGGCGAAACGATGGCCAAGGTTAACAAGATAGCCGGAGATATGGCTCAGATCAAACAGCCAATGAGCAAGATCCTTTGTCAGTGAGTTCAAAAGATGTGAGTCAAGATGGACAGATCATGGAGAGGAGGGAGAGGAGGAGCAAAGTACCCTCTTTCCTTGGGTGAATTACTAATCCCCCAACGATCCCGAGGGGGTTGGTGGAGCGGTAAGAGGAGCACAAAGGGCTCGGTCACGCCGGATGTTTGAAATGCCAACTGTTCATGACGTGGTCATCTTTCTTTGAGTACGCCGCAAAGTTGTTCACATCGCTTTCGTCTGTCTTCTCGTGCTTACGCCGGATGCTATAACAGAGTCATTCTCCTTTCTTGACTTCAATCATGTCTCCAAAGGAAGCCGCCAGTCAAGCATTATCAACACATAACGACACCAAGATCCAATACTGTGAAGCACGGTAAACAGCAGCGTTATGGGCACCGTCGCATGAGCCAGCTGGTCATGACGTTCCCACCCTTCATTAAGTGTTTGCATTAGCGGCATCGTTGGCGTGGCATGGTCAACGGCGGTGAGGAAGCCCGGCAGCCTATTACGCGCCCGTATTCACCAGGGCGAAGCCGCCAAGGCGTCACCAGCCTGTCCATCTCCAAAATGCGGCCGTATCTTCTAGTGGCCCCTGTCCCGGAGCAAATCCATCCGTTCCGTCTAGTCCGTTCAGAGGTTAGACATATCTACGTAGAATCAATCTAGAAACATAGAGCAAGGGAATGAGGGGGATACGTGCCGTGACCAAGCAAACCTGCATGATGATGGGAGCACATGTGCCCATGATGACGAGAGTGCATTTGAGGCTCATGGACTGGGCCATCACCCACCATGTCAGATTCCTACAATCCTTCAAGCTCTGGGAGTGCTGCATAATATTTTGGCCATGGACACTCGCAAATCTCATGTCTGTGAGCACCAAGTTTACCTCGATATCTTGCGCACCAGAGCTCTGCTCCTGCACCATCAACTCAATAAACAACCACATTAGGATGCTTCAACCTTGGACCTGGGTCCTGGCGCCCCAGTTCAAGCATCATCATGATTCCGTGGGGCCCCTTCTTTATGTCTCATGAGTGCTAGGCCATGACGATGGTGGCATCTTCCAGAAGCCCGCCACTCAACATACTCCTCCTCGATTCCCAATCTCATACGTTCGAAAGCGCAGTTTCCGAGCCTCTCGCCGCCCCTAATATCGACTGCCACTTCAATCTACACACAATCCGCTTGAAAGATTCAGCTCCTCAGCGATGCCCTCACCAACAAAGTCCAAGTCGAGGAATCTACGGCCCTCGTCCGCCGCTCCCTTCGCCCCGCGATGATCCGGACAACACCGAAGTCTCTTATTGGACGATGTGTCTTTGCGCTCGATGACTCCATACTGCGTATGCGAGTACCTGTACGATGAGCACACACCTATTCATCAGCGGATGAACTCATGCATTTGTCAATGGCAATGTCTTCAGCAAATGCCCTGGGAAGCTTTGATGGAAGACCGGATTCTCTCAACTCGCCTCGACCCAGCAATACGCGGCCTTCGTCCAAGCACCAATCGTTGGCATCAAGGACAAATTGAGTTCAACGGGGCAACTACAGGGGTGAATTCAACGGAGCCAACCATGTGAAGCACAGAAACATGCAAAAGTACCAATCCACGTTCCGTTCTAACAAGTCCTAGCCCGAACGTGCAGAAGAGCATAACAGCGCTCGCCTATCTCTTTTATCCATCATCAACCGCCCCATTTGACACCTCCTCCGGCAGCGGCGGCCAACGAGCTCAGCTACAGTGTTGTTCGGTTACAATCTTTTCGTCTAGCTGCTCCACGCTCGAGAAGGCATGTTGAGCTTGTGCCCTTTTGCGCCATTCATCATCGTCGTCGACCTGATGAGATCGCCATGCGGTCAGAGCCGAGCTTACAATCACGGTTCTTGACAATGATGGGTCCTCGGTTATTCTACCACTACCTACGCAAAGCCGCCATTGCCAGTGACTGGGGAGGAGAGGGCCATGGACAAGAGAACCTAAAAGCATAACTACAACGACAACGACAACGAAAACACCGAATCAATAACGGAAACGCCGAAACATCTCATCATTCAATGTACAGAGATGTTGGCATCGGAACTATCCGAGGAGGGCCTTTGGTGGAGGGGAGGGAAATGTTGTCGGCGAAAGTGACTGTCAAGGAGGAGAAGGGGATATATCGAGGCATAAAATGCCTTGCGCTCGAGTGGCTGGAAGCGGAAGATGGTTCGGTACACAAGATATCCTGGATCAATTCATGCCAGCGCACAGAAGGATCAAATGCGCGTCTCAAGCGAAACCCTGAGCTGAGGTATCAGACCCTTGCCCAAGGCTACGAGAAAAAAGAAGCAAGTGTCTCTGGAGTTGAAGAAAACGCAGCGTGGACGGAAGCATAAAGTGGTTTTCCCCCTCTGTCTCTGGCATAAAGTGCCTTGAAGCATAAACTGCTTCTACCTTGACAGGCATAAAATGCCTTGGCGTTTATTACACGATTCCAGATCCGGCGTCAAGCGCCTCAGACAGATCGGAGAATCCGGGCCAAAAAGAAAGGAAACAAGTCGTGCGCTGGGAGGAAATGCGCCAACTGGTGCGCACTCTGAAGAGTCACGTTGATCAAAGTTCGCTGATCTCAAAAGAGCGCCGAATGCCAACGAGGTCTGGTGGGTGTTCAAGGCCAGAGAAGGCCAAGTACAATATTCATCAGAGCCCCTATAGGTGTCCAAGTTGGTAAAGACAAGGACAAGTCGCAATGGTCACGCATGTGCCTTTCTCTTTACTCATTCTTAGTCTGGCGGAGGCCGACAAAATAGGGGCTCGCCCCGGCAAGTGGCCCGGCAAGCCCCGGCAAGACCGGTCGCGCCCGGGGGATCCACTTTGTCCGACTCCCGATCCTCCGGGGCCAACACGATTGAAGACCGTGCTGGGCTGCTCCGCTTGGGACAATCAATCCTGTTACAGGGATGAGGTAGACCTTTCACCAATGTCATTCATGCTGGGGCATGTTTCTTGACGGAGACTCGCTCGTGGCCTCTTTTTCAGCTCCAGGCATCTCTATTTTTTTGCGGCACCAGCTTTTTGGCCCTCGGATGCCTGCTGGGATCCAGTAATTGCTGTTTCATGGTTTATCGAATTCCTCGTCAAGGCAAAGTTTTGTCAGCCCCTGTTCGTTCTCACTGGCTGGTCGGACATGTTGATAACCCACCTGTAATGTAATGTGCTGAAGGGACCCCTATCATCTGATGGCACAAGCTTAGCAGCCCCTGCCTAGTGCATAGCTGCATAGCATAAAGGTAAACCTATGTTATGCAACGCATGGCTCTCCCAGCCTCAGCCGCAATCTCCCGCCATGACCCATGCGGGTACTTACTCGGCAGTGATCGACGATGGATCATTTCCACAATTGAGGCCAAGCGTCAGCCATTGGCCATCCCCTGTCATCCCCCCTAACCCCCACAAGGTGTCAAAAGTTGGGGACCCAGTCAGCCAGGGACCGACCCCCAACGTCCAAGTTCAGAGACACATGCACACCATCTCCATGGGCCATCACTCCACTGGGAAGGCGGATCGATATGACGGCCCCTGTCGCTGGCTGATGCGGATTGTGGTCAGTCTTGGCTTGAGCTTATTCCAACGTCGCTGCCAGGGGGTTTCGTGCTTCGCTCGCAGAGTCCATGGCCCCCTCCTCAGTCAAATCAAACGGGGTTTTTTCCGATTCACCTTGCTGTGCCTTGTTATTCTCGGCAATTTGTTTGCAGCGTACTGGTCGGATGCCAAGGTTCTGGGCCCTTCCCATTTTGTCCCGTAATAACCGTTGCCGTTGACGTGGACAGAGCTGAAACCTCGCGTTGATATTATTCTTGCTTTTTACAGGCAGAAGCCCCTGAGAAGTCCTCTCCGGCTTGGCATGCCGGACACTCGTCAAGCTGTCGTGGATCTGCATCATTCAGTCCATAGGGGGAGAGCTGCTGAAGAAGTCGCTACTCGTATCGGCATGTTGAGCTGCAGTAGGTCTAAAAGGCGTTTCTGAGAGACCCAAAGGGCCATCATTAACGAGGGACGGGGAAGATTCAGCCATTGTTTTAGTATTGGGATATGATGCTATGATGTGTTGGAAATGTGTTCTTTATCATAGTTGAAGCCGGGATAACCGACAGACAAAATCTGGAAGATTCAGCGAAGGGCAGGACTGTGACCAAGGGGATAAGATGGGAGCGGATTCATATGTAGTGGCCCAGAGGGTAGCTGGGTAACGCCCATGGTGAATATTTGCTCAATCAAGCTGGCCCTCTACTTTGATACTGGTTACCGTTACGGCCAAGTTCGTGCCATATCTTTCACGCACGCCACAGTCAGAGACGCCCAGCCACATCCCCCGGAAAAGCAATACCAATACAAGCTCCCTACCGGTGGTAAACAACAACAAGCCTTGGCCTCTGGCCTTGCCATCTTGTTCCATCATCGGAACACTCTTCTTTTGTGGCCATTGCGGTAGCGACCGTCTCACCCCACCTATATTTCGCCATCACGACTTGCTATCCTACGTGGCTCGTCGTGCCTCTTGTCCACGCTGACCTTCTCGACAGCCTGTGCGCCTGTTGTTCCCTCTGGCCCTCACGGCAGCCTCGCATTTCTGGCGCCATCGTCTTGGCCCATGATGCCTAAACAATCCGAACCTGTCTCCTGCGAACGGGGATGTCAAGGTACTTTCCATCCAAAGTACATAAACCAACACTACAAGCTGCAGCACGAAACATGTGCTGGGTGCAACAAAGTGTTCGCTGGTGAGGAGATCAGCCGGCATCAGATCGTTTGCCGAGCACCTGTCACCTTCACCTGTGACGAGTGTGACAAGGCCTTTCCGCGCAAAGAGTTGCTTCGAAAGCACAAGAGAAACGTACATCGCCTTTGTGCCTGTGGCGAGCCGCTAAAGAAGGCCCACGAGAGAACTTGCGAGTTGGCCAGAGCATCTGGAAATGTGCTTGACGTCAGCCGTCTAGCGACGATAACTGAAGCTGCCTCTGCACTGGCACTTCAGCATGAACCTCCTACTGGCGATGAGAGCAACGACAACCTCACCACGGTCACCACCCAGGACTTCTCGGCGGCGACTCCGACGGCTTCACCGACAGACACTCAAGTATACACACACCAGGTGGCGGCGAAGCTGCAAGAATCTCGCCAACTCATCGATGAGCTGCTGTCGAAGGGATCAGCCGGCCTCCGCGAAGCCCACGACGCCAAGCAGTTCGGTTTGATCCTCCGCGATGCAGATATTGGGACTCCCCTGACCGCCGCAGAGTACCTGACAAAGGCGGACACGATCAACGGCCCAACTACCGAATATGTCCTTTGCTCTATGGACGAAGCTGAGCTTGTCCTGAGGCATGGACCGTGCAGGCTCCCCATACTGGTTCCTGCCGCCATGAATCCAAACCCAAGATTCGTCGGGCTTCCTTGGTATCTCAGCTACCTTGAGTCCCAACCTGCTCTTGACGTTCATGACTTTGGGGCGATGTTTTCCGAGCAAGGTCATCAACCGCAGCAGTGGCCATCCCAAGATGCTACCCGGCGGTTTCGTGAGCCAAAGCCAGGAGATCGTGCTATCAATCTTCTGAATTTGGCTGGCGTAAAGAAGAACGCTGTTCCGGAATGCCTGGTGAACATACCCGATTATCACATAATCACTGATGTTGGTCGATCTGGCAATGGAAAGAGGGTAAAGCTCGGCGACCAGCCCGCGAAGCGTGGGAAGAGAAGCAAGGGCAAGGCTGAGGGTGCCATCCCAATCGACCTTACCGCCTCAACACACTTCCAGCTCTTGGCTACTCGAGGTGCGATGCATCTTCCACACGTTGATCGACACCACGTTATCACGACTGCCTTTTGCGAAGATGGTGAGAAGCTCTGGGTGACGTGGCCAGGTCTTCATCTAGAAGACCTTAAGAAGTGGCTGGATACAGGTGTCTACCCAGCCAACGGCGTTGCCCTGTACCTCGAGCCGGGCAGTACTCTGGTTCAACCAGGAACCACGCTTCATGCTCCGCTGTCCCTGACCAATGTCTTGATGACAGGGACTATGCATTGGCACCCGAAGTCAATGGTCAGAGTCATGGAAGCATCAAGGTTCGAACTGGAGAACCCACTCGTCACAAATGAGGAAATGTCGAGTGAGTTCAGGGATAAGGTTCAAGCCATCTTGGACGCCTCGGAGGCTAACTCCGGCCCTTGGACACGGCTCTCAAAAGATGAACTGGCCAAGTGTAAACAGGAATTGACGGTGAGTTGAGCTGCCGAGTCTTGGAGTAATCATTACTAACTAAACATGCTTCTCAGTACTTCCACGGAGGTTGTCCATGCACGATATCGTGTCAAAACTGTCGTTGCAAGAAACGCGGTGGCTGCGACAACCAGTGTCACCGCGGTGAAGGATGTCCTGGGGGATAGAAGCTGGGCTGAGTATGTACTCGACTCGTGAATGGGAGAGGGGCAATCGAAAGGTGCAAGAGAGTATTATGTAGTTGGTTACACCTCGAATCTCCTGTTTTTGGTTCTTTAGATACCTTTGGTGATTGTCGTTTGGATATTATCATACGTTTGGATTACCTTTACATAATTTATTTCTCGTTTAATCAATGGTTGTAATAGTCAAACTCATCATATCTGGGCTGATTTCCTTTTCTTTCAGGCGTCTTCAATGATACCTGCAGCAGAACCCCCCGGAACGAGTCAGACCGAGAATCAGGGTCTCGCTCAAAGGGATTTTCGAGTCCCAAAAATCTGGTGATGGCTATTACTTTAAACGATTCGTAGCCAACGACTCATGAGAATTGCTGAAGACCTGTGTGCATCTCAAAGAACCTTGATTGATGGCTCGGTTTTGGAGGAGATCAAGGCCCCCGTTTTTGGCGACCCCCATGATTCTGAACATTGATAACCGAAAACAGATCTACACCGTGTGTGGTCACTGACTCGTCAACTTTGGGATCTAGGGAGAAAGTCGCCGTACTACTCAAGTCATGCTACCTCGATACTAGCCCCTGGTTGCGCTGACGCAAGCTTGGAGGGAAAAGGGGCCTCAGGAAGGCCTAGGAGCCGAGCTAATGGATACGGGGTCCCAAATACACAGAGGATGATCGGGAACCCGTGGACGGGCAATGTCTTTGCTTATATGATTGGTTCTGGGGAAAGACTTCATATCAACTGATTTTCAGGGTCATGTATGGTATTAAAGACATGAGCTCTCGATCAGCGTCAATATGAGAGATGTCACTCTGTGGACAAAATACAACGAGACGGATAGGTAATTCATCACCGCTCCCTGCTATTAGAAGTACATAGATGCGAATCCACTTTCGTAATAGTCTGATCTGAACAGGTGTATGTAACCTTGACGGACCCTGGGATGGGCCCGTTCGGTTTCTTCACGGTCAGAATGTAGCCCCAAGATGATTCAAAACAGTCATCTATTCGTCGATCTTCGCACGAGGTCTCTTGCAGTCGATGCATATTCTCTAGGCCTCTCCCTTCAATCCAGGCTCCACAATATCTATTTGAAACCATCTGTCATCACTTCCTAGATTTATTCCGGGCCTTAGGAAGCCGGGAGATCCGGCACGGTGGTGTGAAATGTAAAAGCAAGGATATCATCGGCGACCAGGCCTTGACTAAGGGCCGTCTTATAGCTCGCACGGTACACGCCTTTCGTTGTATGTGTAGTTTAATTCAATAAGACCGTCGAGCCGGAACAGGGCATGAGAGCGCAGAATTAAGTGTTCCATTGCTTTCCAAGGGCCGGATCTGGTTTGGACGACGCCAACCACGCCAGACCAGTCTTTCGGCCCGCTCGAGTGCATAGTCCTGCCAGGCAGAGCGCTAAAGTCTCTTTCCCTTGATGGCGCTTTGGGTTGGCACCATCGCGGGGCCGGAGGGCAAGTTGTTTCGCTGGGATCTTGATGGCTGATATGGAGGGCGCCTTGGTGTTTTGACGAAGCCATGGAGGTGATTCTGATACTTGATAGGAAAATGCAGTACGTGACAGACACAACCCGGACGAGTTTTAGGTGGCGGTTCTGTTGAGTGTATCCCACAGGGCCTGGCACACCTGTCCTTGTGACACCTCATCATCCCGACAATTCGTCGCGTTGCGGACGGTACCGACCTTACGTCAACTCATCGGGAAAATGTGGAGGGAGGCAGAATCTCTAATGCCGGGCAGTGGTCTCTTTTTCTTTTGCTTGCATTGTGCGGTTGAGGTTGAGGTTGCTCGTGTTTGATCCCGTCCTATACCCGCCTGTCTTTCATCAAAGCCCTTGCCTTGGCCTTTCATCAGCTAACCATCGCCTTTGGCCTCAGTCCCATCGCCCGCAGCCCTGGGTTGTTCGTTCGGCTTCATTGTATCCAGGCGTGCTGTTCTTCTTTGCGTCGAAGCTGAGCCCTCTTCGGACGTCGAGCTTGTCGACAATCGTTGATTTCCTTCTTGCATTTACGTACCCGTACATATCTGGGATACCATCGTGGGTCATGGTCGTGAGCTGCCACCGTGATATGTCATCGTCAGGCCTGCTGCTCTGGGGCTTGTCTATGGGCCCTGCCACCCAGGAGCGTTCTCGTTTTGATTCGCCTTCAACCACCTATGACGATGGGCTGCCTCACAGGAATAAGCGACCCTCCTTTTAATACCAATACCATCCATGACTGATGAATGACTTCAACCCATAGAGCGGTGCCCAGCTCCGATATAATGGCCGGTTCGTGGAAGAATCCCGAACCGATAGCTGCCGACGGGTCAACTGGTGGCCCGAAGACCGCGTCAAGATGCTCTAGTGGCTTGCAAGACACCGTCACTCCCAAGCCACCCTCCGGAGCGATGAGCCATCCCTGAGCAGGCTTGCCATGTCGCTTGGCCTCGACCTTCAGCAGCTCAATCATAAACAGCCTGCCGTTATGAAGAAGAAGATGCTAAGTTCTCTAGAGAATAGCGTCAAGGTTCTGAAGAGCGAGGTAGAGTGGCCGAAAAGTGGGATCCAGGAACCGAGAGGGTTATTATCGACTGGCCAGATGGGCTTGTGAAGGAGTTCCAGGACGCCCAGTCTTCTCTTGAGACGGCAATCAATATCTCGAATGAAGAAGAGGTAACGCCTAGCAGGACGGACAAACCAAGCAAGCATCAAGATGTTGCCGTTGGACAGGAGGCCAGGGTTGTATCTGACGACGAGGATGATTTCACCCGGCTAGGTTGGGAGGGAGACTTGGAGATGTCCAACATTTCGACCCCAATGACCAAGTTAGGTATTTCGCAAGTACGCATCGTCGAGACCCCTTTATCGTCGTGTGTGCCATCCGATGCTGACCACGAGGCAGAGCCCGGTCGAGGTCGGGCAGAACCAAGTTGGCTTCAACCAGAGCCAGATCAACGAAGCCATCAACCGGAGCCTCCAGGAGCAGACTAGCCTGCCCCATCACCAGAACCAGGGCGGACAAGGCCAAGGTGGTTTCGACCAAAACCGCATCGACGAGGCTCCAGAGTTGAGTCTTAGAAACCAATCCCGCTGGTCTCATAACTGAAATCAATACCAGTCAGCTCCTCATTTCTCATCTCTAACATCCCAATCATTCACTTCTCAAATTATTCCTCCGCCATCATCGGGACTGTTCCCGTCCATCCAACCTCCCTAATTTCAACCTGGTCAAGGTTCCAACCAGGCTCTGCAGCCGAACGACCCCATGAATATTGACTCACTTGGGGCTCGCGGTGAAGATCCTTCCTGACCATATTCGTCTATACCCGCTGACAAACAATAGAGTCACAGGTCGCAGTAGACAAGATAGAGAACCATGCGAAAGCCCTACATGACTAGGAGGCTAGGCTCATCAAGACCTCTCAAGACCTCACCGCCAAGCAACGTGAGGTGGCGAATGACCGTGCCGAGTTTAAGAAGCAGAAGGGACGAGGAAGCGAAGCGACAGGCGGGAGAGAGACTAATTTCAATAGAGAGGCGAGTAGCTCATGGCCAACAACAAATTGAGGAGGAGCAACAGTAGTCAGGCCTCGAGCTCCAGCGGCGCTCCAACGATGCGCTAAAAAAGGCGCTAGAGGAAGAAAGGGGGTTCAGGGAACGGCTGGAAGCGATGCGCCACAACTGGGTCCAGGAGATGAAAGAAAGGGAGGAGAAGTTCAAGCTCAAGAAGCAGCAGCAGAACAAGCAGCGACAGAAGGAGGAGCTGCTGCTGCGACAACAGCAAGAACAGCAGCAGCTGGAGCAGGAGCAGCTTCAGTCCTGGCCCCATGACCTGGCAGTCTCTCCGAGGGTGCCCCGCCAACCCCAAGGCCTGAGGTCGTTGATCATGGACTCTGAGAAACAGCTGGATGGCCACCGCATGTACATCCCTTCTCAAGGGGTCCATCTTTGACTCGATAAGCCCCCAGGCTAAGCCACATGCCCTGGAGGCCGATGACCCCTTGGATGATCACTGGATATGGCTCGCGGACTTGATGTCGACTCCGTCCCACCATATTGAGGGCTAGGGTGGGGCTAGACATTCTACTAATCCCTAGCGAAAGACCCCGTTGACTTCTAAAGAAACAAGCAAGTTCACCGCCCTGGATGAGACTGACTAGCAGTCAGTTCGAGACTTGGACAGTGAAGGTGATGACGAGTGTGGGAGAGTCACTCCTTGGGGCTCACAGCCTGCCCCTACCCCTGCGCACTCGACACGACCAGCCTCCAGTATCAACAGTGGCCCAGTCGACTTGAAAGCTGTGTTACAGCGACGAGCCCCATTCCGTTCGATTCTAGAAGCGGCGCGTGATGAGACCTTGTCTCATGGCGAGGGTCTATCTTACCCTGCATCTTTCCGACCGCAAACGAGACGGCCAGGTGAGAATGACGGGTCCGATAATGTCTGGGAAAGCCGGGCGATTAGCGATGAGTAACAGCGAATCTCCAATGACCCGGCCACTCCTCCTCTTGCCTCCCCTCCCCTCGGGGACTTCTCAGCCGAGGCCCGCGCTCGGCCGTCTTACATGTTCTCGCCACATCTGAATGTTGGGCTTTCTGTCGCAATGCTGTCAGGATTCGACCATGGCGGTGGCTCTCACCGCGCAGGAATGCAGCAGCTCGTCGATATTGCTCCTGGGAGCATCTGGTGGCCCATACGACCAAATGACGTGCAACTCGAGGCGATGGGCGATTTATTCAGCCAGTGATAGGGAGTTGCTCTGAAGCTTTCACCACAGTCGGTGATTCTGCATTTCCTGGTGTCTCGAGATTTGCCGCCTTGTCTCTAAGGAGCAATAGCTATATGGCGGCCGGCTTTGGGATGACTGGTTTGGACGAAAGAGGAGTGTTGAGGAGGAGAGGAGAGAACAGTTGGCCACTGAGCAAGCATGACAGGGAGCTGGTTAGTCTGTTGTTCCTCGGGCGACTAGCTAGTCTAGGTGGTCAGTCTCGGCTGTTACTGGAGTTGTGGTGGCTTCACACGGCTTTGCTGGGTGGCTAAAGGGTCAAGGGCGCGACGCCATGTGGCCCATGTTCGGCTGATTGGGGATGTGATTGACATGGGTTTATTCAATACAATGGATGGATGGACTGGCGGTCGTGTCCCTTATAGACGGTGATTATATTGAGTAACTTATCGAGTATCGACCATACTATTTTTTATTTATTGTTGCCTAACACGGTTAAGTAAAGGCCTGTAGGTAATAACAGCAGCACGAGCCTAACTGGGATGGCCGTTCTAGACGTCTCGTATAAACATGCTTACTTGCTTGCTTTATTATAAGTTATATTATTATAAGCTATAATAATATTAAAGCTATTAGCTATAAT
>JABCKE020000841.1:0-11258 GCA_013186425.2 Fusarium sp. NRRL 62610
GCCGTGGTCAAGGCTGACAACGGGCTGGGCGTTGTAAAGAGAGTCCCCGGGCCTCCGTCCGAGCAGGAAGGCGTGTGTATGGGGGCAAGCCAGGGCACATGTACGTCGGGCCTCCAGAGCCGGGCCTGTAGCACTCGTCGTCTTGCGTCAATTCCAAATGTCCAAGCCCAGGATCCTGGCTGGTGGGGTTTGATGAGATGAAATGCCACCCTAGATGATCGTACAGTAGTAGCTGGCCTGCAGGGAATCAACGCTCGCCGTTTACTCGGCTCTACCCAAAAGGTCAAAAGGCCGCACCAGGGGGAGGGTCCCGCCCGCCTCCAAGCTGCTGGGAGCTGCCGGGCGTATGATCGAATCTGGAGTGCGAGCGATACGTACCGGGCGAGGGAGACATGGTCTGGCAACTGGGCTGATCCATGACCCATGGCATTCTGAAATCGCGGTTGCTGTTAGCAAGCCGCGGCTAGCTTGTCAAGCCATGGGAAACCGGTGAGGTGAGTGATGTTGAAGAGCTGCACTTCACCTGAGCCGTGCTGGATCCTCGACCGAAACAGACTGTGGTCGGGACCCTTAGGCTCGTACGATAGGCAAGCCCGGTGTCAGACTGCCGCCGCAACTTTGAGAGGGAGACGGGAGCAAGCAACGCTTGTTTGCATGAAAAGTTTCTTCTTGCGCCGCAATTGAAAACTCAATCCCGCTGGAGATAGCCTTTGCAGGCTATCAGACCCTGGCTTCGGACCCGTAGTAGCAACTTGGTTTGGCACGCTGCGGCCAGCCCAAGAGGGAAGCTAGCAGTGGGAGCCCAGGTGCACTCTTGCTCTTCGCTGGAGCTTGCTCGTGAAGGACCTGGTTGGCAATCAAGGCCCGCTGACGACGATGCTGGGCTGCATGTGGAGAGACAGGCGAGGTTCCACTGCCATGTGTCCTTCCCCCTACCGAAAGTGTCCTTGAGCTTCCCAAGCGGCGCATCGGAGCAGGGGGTGACCCTGTCATGTCTTGGATAGTGCTCTAAGGACGGAGGTGGCAGCAAGAGGACTGTGCCATGGTTGTCCGGATCCCAGCTCTTTAGACTCAGCACCAGGCCGAAGTAGTTCGGGGGTCTAGTTTCCGGCCGGGCACCTCCCCCGGACAAATCCTAGCAACGGCGTCGAGCTATTTCGTGGCGGCACTGACTGTCTGCAAGTAAGGTATGACGCCTGGCTTGGTGCGAAATATCTCCGGCAGAGGACAGCTTGGAATAACGGCTTCAGCATTAGAACGGAAGATGCCGCATCAGAGAGAGTGATCTGCGGTCCTAGCATCGCGAGAAAACGCTAGGCTAGCTGGTCAACAGCTACTATGAAGGAACGATATTGAACATGACGAAACCGGCTGCTCGAGAGATATGCAGAACGCGTATCGCTGTGGAATCGGAGGAGCCTGGTCTCCTTGTTGGTGCTTTTGCGTCACCGTTTCTTTTCCCCGCTTGTTGAAGTGGACTGTCTGCAAGGTCGGTGACCCTGTTGCTGTACTGCCGATCCGACTTGAGACGCTATTGGTCGTTGCTGAAGACCACTTTTGGGAACCAGCCTAGGGACCTAGTCGAGCCAAGACGTGGTGGCAGTGGTGGGTGGAGGCCTTGGTATCGCGAGATGATGCATGCTGCTGCTGTTGTTGTTGGTGCCAGATGTTGAAGGAAGAAGAAAGGAGACGATGGCATGCGAGAAGGAAACGGCAGCGTCGTGTTGGCGGATTGCCTACCTGGGAGTAGGGGCCCGCTCCTTCCTCGTATATTTGGTATTGGCACCTTTGTTTCGGCAACTAACCTGACCTAATAAGCCTGGTCTGGTCGCTGAAGGCAGGAGTGACCCAACACTGGCAAAAACTTAAAAACAAAACCCACAACCTTAGGTACCTACTTTGGGTAGGGCAGGCGAGACAGGGCAAGACGCCTTTCCCGAGTCATCCGCCCAATTGATGGGAAAACCACATAGATAGAGACGGGGATATGCTTGCCCGCGTCCCTACACTGCGATATAGGCCTAGTGTTGCTGGCCACCTCGGGTTCAACTATGCGTCTAGTCCCTCTACTATCGGTTCGGATCTAGTTACCCGTCTACACACTATGAAGAGAATAGAAGTTCAGCCTGCTCATCATCATATCATCCCCACCAAGCCTCGTCTCTGGCCCAGTGCCGCTGCTCATGTGCCCCAGCCATCTGCGTGTCAGCCGCAACGGAGGGACATTAGCACATACATACAGGAGATAGGTAGGTAGGTATGGAGATAAAAATAAAAATAAAATCTTACTTACCGCTCGCGCGGCAGGTTCATGCAGGGCCAACAAGCTGCTGGCCAGTCCCGCTGGACCTGGGTGGCCTGGTGGACAAGGGACGGGCTTGGCTTGGTCTGCGCTGCGCTGCCGAAGAAGTATGGGCGGTAACGAGTCCATGGTTGTCTTGGAACCTCAAGCTCTATTGCAGCACATCCATTGTACAGCCTCTATGCCCCATGTACTATATCCATGGGATGCCGTGCAACAGGCGATTGCGCATCTCGCATCCGACGCCTCTTTTGATGCCCGAGTCGTTGTACGCCGAGGAGAATTTGTCTTCCGCTGATGCAGTGCAGGGTAGCATCACTATCTGCAACCCCCCTTATCAAAGTCATTGTGACGGGGACAGCTTCAACAATGGACCCATCTCAAGGCTCCACGGCGATTTTTCTGCTTCTTGGCATGGGATTTGACAAGTGTATGCCGTCATCAATCGGCCAGTAGAACCCCTAGTTACTTGATTGCCTCACTCGTTCGATGTGACGACAACCCGCTGCTCCCAAACACGGCTCAACATCGTGAAAATGGAGGTTGTCAGCCGCGTCTTCAAGGCTCCAGACTCCTCTACTTTGCCACGATAGGAACATCTCTCTCGCCAATGTCTCACAGCACACAGAGGGGCGCCACATCCGCCCACATGTCCGACAACACCCGCGTCATGAAACCCCAGAGTTCTCAACTCTGTGAACCAGTCGCCAAATAAGTTCCCTTGTCTAAGACATTCGACGGAAAGCATCGCTAGTCAGCTCTGCTGAACCCTCGCCTCGGTACGGTACTGTACGGTAGACGGCCCTAGCTGCAAGGAAACCCAGACACACCGAGGGCGCCGGTCTGGAGGCAAAAACTGACCATTTGAGCCCCGATCCAACGACGACGCCCCAGGACGAGTCATCGAGTCGCATCGCACGCAGTCTCTCGGGTTGAAATTAACGCAGCGCAAAAGTAAAGGGAGGAGAGCGGCACCGCTCTGAAGACATGACGGCGTCACATACTCCCTAGGCACAGCACAGTAGGTGCACAGAACTCCATTGACAGCCACTCGACTAGCCCAGCACAGTAAAGGCTGGCGCCGATATCCACAGTCAACCATCCTGCTGGTGTGGTCAGTTGTGCGGCTGGACCGCTTTTTCTTATACGAATATCCTTCTCAAGATCTGTCCCAGGAACAATTCCGAGTCCTCGGGCTGGTTGGCAGGTCAATCTTGTGTCGTGGGCGCGGTGTCATAACCCGTAGTTCCAATAACGAGGATGAGCCAATTGAAAACCAGATCCACTGGTTGACCTCGTGCAACTCTTCCTAGCTTGTAGATGGATGTATATCTGAGTCTAAAACCGGCAGCCATGACTTCACGGTCTGCGCCCATTTGCACACTGCAGCAGGTACCTGACTCGCCCTGCACAGCCTCCTGGCAGCCTCCTGTCTATCACAGTGTCTTCTCCCAGCACCGACACGCTGGAGTCGAGGGTGCCAAGGCACGGCACTAAGCCGCATCAGACCACGAGGCCAAGGTGTGGGATGTTGACAGCGACTGCATTGCATAGTCACCGTCAGCACGGAATGGATGCAACTTGCAAGCAGGGACTGGCGTGGGGATCTGGTTCAAGGACAGCCAGCTGGACAGGGGTTTGCTCGGTGAGCTGGCGACAGCCACGATGTCGGCACGTCTGAAAAAGGAACGCCCGGAGCGACAAGACTCCAAAACGGTAGGTCTCTTGGCTGCTGTCGAGGGCATCATCTCCGACCGCATGCTGAATGTCTCAGGTGAAGTCTGACAGGTGGGATGGGCCTCTGGGTCGTGGTCTTGCTTTGGGAAACTCGGCAGCTTGATCTGCGTGCATGGCCGTGGCTTGAAAGCCGTCCCTACCTGCTAGTTCCATCTCTGGCTCAACGGCTTTGGAACTGCGGTCGTGGTTCGTTGGTTCATTGGTTCAAAGAAGCAAGAAAACGGCGTTGAGGCGCACCCACACTTTGAAGCTCAGGCCCTGAGTCTTGGGTCCGTGGCTTGCTGCCAGGGTGAGTGAGTCGCCTTGGCCTGCCGCCATTTTTTTCTCTGCTTGGACCAGCTCAGTCGAGATCCAGGATGAAGCAGGATTCGTGCTGGCGAATGGTTGCCAGTTGAGTCAAGTAGTATCGCTCTGAGCCGTCGTCCGTGCTGGCCAGGGTTACTTCAGCCAGAAAAGCCAAGACCCGTAATGCCATGTGCAGACACGATAGTTTGCCGGTAATTAATCCAATTCTAGACAGGTGTGATGGGGCGTGGGAAGGGGAAGGGTCTGGACAAGTCACCGTGGCCAGCCAAGCAATTGTCGATTCAAGATCACGCCAGTTCGTCTGTCTGGACCTGGCCGGAGTCGCCAGAGAGCCCATTCCAGCTTTCTTCTGAGCGGCATGTCTCATCCTTTGCCACACCGTCGTCGCTAGAGGCTGCATCCTTTCTCAGCCTCTTTTCTCCGAGGCGGCGTCGTGTATTGCCTGCAGCAACGTCGGTCGACCAAACCAGAGGAATCGCATCGTGCGCTGTCCCGTCATTGACGCACGAGTCCGAACTAGACAGCTTTGAATACATCATCTCCGAGCTGAACAGACTATAGTCTACGCCACAGGCAGGTCGCGTGCAGAATAGTCTGCGAATGCGATGGAGCATCAGGCAGGGGCAGAAGGACGAGATCAACATCCATTGCCAGTCCGTCTATTTTGCCTTGTCAGTGCCCTGTCATGCACAATGAAGCCTTCCTTGGTTGGGCCGTGGCATCTCTCGCACTGGCAGCCAAGGTTCCCATGGTCTGGGAGCTAGGACGTGCAAGCACGGGACGGCGGGCGAGCCGCGCCCTGGGTCGGGACATTTAGCTATTGGCCTAGAGCTGGGCCGGCCCAACGGTCGCGGCTACGCCTCGACAGACGTAATTCCAACATGAAGTGACCTGTCGGTCGGCAACTCTCTACCTGAAGCTGGAATCTCTCGAGGTAATCATTGTGACGATGTGGCACGGGGGCTCCGTCGAGCAGGGCAGGGATCAAGTTCCCGACTCAGGCGACTGCGACCCGGAGTCGAGGGCAGGCCATGGTAGGAATCGAATCCAAACAGAGAGGCAAGCCAATCTCTTTCCCCTTGGAGTGATGCCGTTGGGATATCAAACCCGCCCACCATGGATGGGCCAAAGGGAATCGCAACTGCAGACGCCGGAGGTTATCCCGAGCCCTGAGCTGAGATTAGAAAGGGAGGTTGGAATGTCACCACCCCAGGAGAATGGCGATCATCAATGATGGTACTGGGTATGGGTGGCCTGCTGAACTGGGCGAGAATTTATCTGCAGGCTCGATGATGCGCAACTGGTCGTTTCATCATGGCCGGACTTGCAAGGCTATGGACGGGGTCGCCCTGGGATGCAGTTGGGAGCGGCCGCTCGGAGCAGGAGGGCCGGGGGAGCAACAGTCAGTGGGCTGTGAAGAAGCCGCACGTTGACGGCAGCGCACCCTGGGCCACGGAGATTTTCTCCAGGGCTGCAGACATCGATACAGATGTGATATGCTATTAGTGTGGCGCCCGCAAGAGGTAGGTACAACTCCTGTCATCATCTCTCCGGTCGACAAGGGCATCGGGCTGGCCTGACACCGTCCCAAGCCTGAGGTTGATGTGTGAGATCCGACACTCGCGAGCGACGGAAATTTTCTGCCCTCATGCGTTGACTCGTCCCGCGATGGTACTGTTGCATCCAGCCAGGCGAGGTGGTCTCCTCTTGGCCCGCACCTCTACGGCAGGGCCCAGATCTATTCCTCCGTCTCCAATGAGTACGTACCATGCATGCAAAGTATGTCGTAGCGGCCGGTATGATTTTGGGATTGCACTAGTTGGTAACCGACCGTTGCTGGAGGGTGCGGCAACGTCATGGGGACGGTCCCTAATTAGGAAGCACAAGACTCGGGATCCTTCCAGACCATCCACAAGCAGCGCACCATGAGGCCAAGAAAGAGTGCATCAGGGAACATTTTCGTCTGGACTGTGCCTTTTTCTCCGTCTCGTGTCAAAGCAGGCGATAGGCCCGCCAAAGAGAGCGTCCGGTCCAGTCTAAGCGAACGCCAGGCAACTCAGCACCTGGTAGTGACAGCCGCACAGCGGGGAATGGCCCACTACCCACTGGATTCTGCGTGTCTGAGAGGTGAGTGGTAGAGAGGCTGCTGGACAGCCCAGCCTCCAGGACCCCACAACTCGCTCTTGCTCGCAAACCCAGACTTGCTGGAGAGGCTCCCTTGGTGTTGGAATTCACGCCTCTTGTGGCCCTGAAAAGTGCACACTTGAATGGTGTCTCCCAGATGTGTGTCGGTAGACAGGTTCTTGAAGAGCGTAGCATCCATCTCAGGTGAGGCTGATAGGGCACTGGAACGAAGGGGGGCTGGCCCTGTAGACACTAGCTCTGCTCCTTGTCTCAACGGCACGGAGCTTCAGCCCCTCCCCTCCCCCCAGATACCAAGGCTGCCGATGCGCGCCGGGCCGGCAGAGATGACGACTCGCTAACTCGCTAACTTGGGATGGCCGTTGATCGAGGTGGATTTCCTGGGTCCTGGGACTTGCTCGGCGCTGGCGCAGTGTCAGCCAAGCACCTCCGGGGTTGGTTAGGCTGTGCTCCTGAAGCAGCCTCCCATTCTGCAAGGGAAAGGTGCTCCCCTAAGGCGGAAGCTGATGCGGTGTCTTGTGTTGCTCAACATGCCGTGGCCGTGTCGTCGTTGTGACTCAAGAGCAGGACGGGAGGGAGCCATCTGATCGAGGACCGAGTATCATCAATGGACGAGGGGATGAGAGCAGCAGCATGTGGTGCAACCGAAGGACGGACTGGCTGGTGCTGGTGTTGGGGCTGAACCTTGCACCCTGGCACCAGATCTTGCGGCATCGTACATTTAGCTTCCTGAGCGTGCTACCACCTCTGCATCAAGGTGAGGTTGGGTTGGTTCCCAGTGGTTGAGGTTGGAGAGTGGAAGTGAGAGAGAGAATGAGAGAGTGAGCTTCCGCTTGTGAGTGAATGGACTTGCGGAACCGTGCACCGAACAAAGAGCAGCCATTGGCAGGTGACTAATAACCCCAACCTCTGCTCTCGTTAGAGGAACCTTCCTGGACCTTGCCATGGCAGCTGGCAGTGGGAGTGGAAGTGGAGGCAGGTACTATGGATAACTACTTCCCTGCTACCTTCTATCTAAATATGGAACTGCGGACGGGAAGCAGCTATCGATGGATGGAGATGAAGAGGCCGCCCCTCGAGCCTATCTGCGTGCCGACCTGGCCTGGAGCAACATCCATGGATTGGATTAATCAAATGTCATCGCAACAACACGACACGACCTCGACCAAGCGTCCGTTTAACTCAGGCAGAGGCATGCGCCGGCATCCCTCATCCCCACCAACACCACAACCCAAGACAACCATGAATCCAAGCTACTATTCGCACTTTCCCATCTCCTCGAGTTCCAATCCCATGTTGAGGTGTACCTTCAACCCTGTTGTGCTTCGCCGCCGCCGGTAACCTGTGGCTAAATTTACCACACCCAACCAAGGCTGGGCTGGCCATGTCATCCCAGACTCCCGGGGCTTAAAGCAGGAAGCGCGTAGTTGAGAAGCGCGGGCGACGTTGGATGTTGCCGGCCGGAGCAGCAGACAGACAGACCACCACCAGGATCACCAACCATCCCAACCCGCAACGACCACAAGAGCCCTCCAATTGCGGTGCAACCGTCTGCACTAAAGCATCTACACATGCCCACAACGAGCCTAACCAGAGCTTGGGTTACCGGCTATTGGCTGTGGGTGCCAGACAAGGGCAGGGTGAGGGAGAGCAAGCAACCAAGAGAGAGAGCCCAGGGAAAGGTGACCCCCGGCTTTTTTCTTCTTTTCATCCCATCATTCTCCAACATCATCTCTTGCATCATCCGCCCCCCCATTTCCAAAACAATCCCAGTCCCAGTCCCATTCCCAGGTCTTAGCCCCGGCCCCTGTCTTTCATACCCCGGGCATCCGGCCATCAGGGCATCCTTCCCTTCCTGGCGCCCTTCGTACCGACAGGTTCACGGCGTACGCAGCATTGCGGTCTCATATGGTGACTGGACCCTTCCTGCCAAGGCATCAAGAGGGACTTGATCGAGTCGGAGCGGCGGCCGAACGATGAATATCTCTCTACCCATACCCATTGGCTTTCCTCAGCTCAGGCAGGTAGCTGGGGACCCAGGCTCCACCCTGACCCCGAGAGCCCGCTCACTGACGCCAACGCCAGCCAGCCAAGGACCAACACCAGCACCAACGCTGTGGCCAACGCCAACCTCAACACCCACGCCCGAAGGAGACGCAAGCCGCCAGCCCGCACACCCTTCCTGCCAACTTACTTGCAAATCTCAAGCTTTACAGGCCGTCGGTACCTGGTTCCGCAATTAGCCATGAAGCTCTGGACGGACTGGACTAGACGGGCAAGGGGAGACCGGAGCGTCATGTTCAACCTTGATTTCGTCGTGGTGCTTGTTCGCGTGCCATGGATGCCATTGAACCAGCGGACAAGACTGCTCCCCAGTGGTGCTGCTACTCGACGACTAACACTGTATCTGCGCCGCTAGATACATGATGTGCAGCATCAGCTTCGGATTGGCACTCACGGGCTCCTCAGATCTGGAACAGAGAAGCACTAACGTTCCGCTGACGCTTTGATTCTCCTGGGGCCCAAAGCTCCATGCCACCACGCGCTGTGCTGGTCTTGGTCTTGATGAATTGCAACTGCAACTCAGCCCACTTTCGCTTCACCTAGGCTCAGCAATTGGCCAATGCTTCTCTCTGCTCGACTTCATTTGGGCTCTCGCCCTCTTATTTATCCTGTGTCTCTGCCGCATCCACAAGTGGCCTCATAGAGCTGTGTCATGGCTTTTGGCTAGGCGTTGTTGCTTCTGTCTTGATATGAGGCTCCAGTCTCGTCCTCGCTTCTTGGTAGCCGAGCTTGATGAATTCTGACTGACACTGATGGCTTCTTCCTTGTCAATGCCCTCCATCGTCGTCGTCTCGTCTTGCTGTTCACCCCCGCCGCGCCTCTGATAACCAACATTGATCCCCCGCTTCATGCCTCTCGGCTCCTCCTTCACTGCCCTAATCCCTACCCATGAACATACATCATGTGCCCTTCATCATCGGCCTGCTATTCTGCGATGCTGCAGGGTTGCCGAGCAATTTGACACTAGCTGCGTTCTTGGGTTTGCTGGGCCCCTCGCTCGCCCATTTCTGTCTTCACCCCTCCACCCCCCCTTCTTCCCTCGGCCGGGCAGAGAGCGGACAACCTCCACATCTCCTCCTCCACCTTGACCATCTCCACAGGCACCGCCATACCGCTGCTGCTGGTCTTAGTGCCCTGGTACCTAGGCTTAGCTCACCTTGGTTCGTCAAGTTAGTTGATACTTACAAGACGAGACTACCTTACCTGAGGTGCCTACCGGTCGGACTCGAGCTGCGTGCGTCTGCTGCATCTGGCTGCATCTGCGTCCGCGCTTGCATCTGCATCCTCGTCCTCATCTTTTCCCTTGACTCTTTCTCGCCTTGGTCTAGTTAAAACCGCTGGTTGGCGGCTTCTCCATTTTGCTGCTCGAATTCCCGGCCGTTGGGTTGTCCTTCTCCTCATCGTTTTCTGTCAATCCCATCCATTCGGGCCTGCCGATTTCTACCCAGCCAGTCGGCGCTCGCCCGTCTCTTTCGACGGCTCCCATCACTCCATACAGCTCTCCAGCTTGACAGCCCTTGTTCGTCTTCCTTTATTAGCTCTCACGCCCCCCCTACAGCTGCTGGTTGGTAGGCAGGTGGGCAAGGAAGGTAGACTCGAGGAGCATACACCCTCGGCCGATAAGACAGATCCGTTCTGGTCAAGCTCAGACAAGCAACGGACAAGAAAGGCTGAAGACTCCCTTTTCATCATCACCCTCATCCTCTTGTGACACTCCTTCGCCTTCAGGCACGCCCCAATCACAACCACGTATCGTGTCTTATTGCTCCTTGCGCGCCCAGACAGAAAAAAAAAAAAGGCCAGCCCAACACAACAGAACACACACAGCACAGAACAGGCGAGCAAACCTGTGACGCATCTCTGGGGCCCAAGACAGGCGGAGAATTCTCGTCATGGACCTCTACCGGAACCCTTGACTAGCAGCCACTCTAAAATCTGAGCCAGGGTCTTCTCCGAGGCCCTGTCATCAACCCTGAACCCATCCCAGCTGCATCTCAATCGCGCCTCCCACCCCCGGTAGCCCCAGCAGTCACACAAAAACCGACTGCGGGCCACCGTCCAGCCTCCGTCCGCAGTCCGACTTGTTGTGCTCACGGCCTGCCGGCCAGGAAGGGGCCCGAAAGACTTAACTCTCCCCGTCCTCCTTCGTCCGGTTCCGCCTCTCAGGTTCCGGTCCTGGGAACATCTGCAGCTGTCCGACTCCGTCTCGACATCCAAACTGCACGGCCTCATGTCGTATCACCAACCCTCCCCAAGATCCATCTTGCTAGTATCACGGGTGCAGCATCTCGTCTCACGGCTCCTCGTCCTCACCCTCGCTTGTCGCCTCCTCTGACCCTTGGCCTGTTGCCTCGCTGCCGCAGCGAAACACTCCCAGCATCAGCTTAATACTCTGCCTCTCCTGGACCTGTCCTTCTTTCCTGCCACCTCAGCTCTGCAGATCGTCGAAGCGGGGCAGCCTTCTTTCCTGATCAGTCTCGACAACCTTGCAGCCGTGGACTCGACCAACTGATCAGCTCTTCCGACTGGCTAGAGCTGCCTGTTATTTCAAACCCTCGTTCTTTCGACAGACGAGCCCATCGCCGGGGAAGCCTGTGGACCTAGGGCTGCCGCGGGCGCTTGACGTGCATGTCAGCAGCTGGGATACCAACCTCGACCATACATCTAGAGTCCACACACAGCCTAAAAAGGCCAGCCTTGACCAGAG
>JABCKE020000843.1:0-19520 GCA_013186425.2 Fusarium sp. NRRL 62610
GATGGCGCGAAAGGAGGCAAGGACAGGTTATCGCGATGATGATGATTATGGATACGTCGCGACGGAGGTGAATGAGGATGGTGGAGGGTGCAAGGGAGACATCCATCAATGGATGCGTGCGCTCGCTCAGCCTTATTCCGTGGGCTCAGAATTTGGACGGACGGGAGCCGGGACCGCAGGCCAACAAACAGCAGGAACCCACTGTGAGTGAGCGAGCAATCCATCCATCCATGACATGGACTTGGACTTGACACAAATAAGAAACTCACCAGGCATGATATGAAGGAAGGCGTTATCGCGGTGAATGAGACCGCGTCGCGAAAGAAAAAAGTGACTTTCTCCTTGGTGGTGCAATATGGGAATTCAGCGCGACGGCCGCAGCTGGTCAATTGGAGGATTCCGACGCAATCGTCGACACGGTGGAGGATCTGGCTGCCCGTATCACGGAGGAGCAAGCAAGCAGGTCGTCGACAAATAAGGCGTTGTTCTCGCGGTTGAGCTCGATGCTACAAGTCCCGGAGAGTCAATCGACGGTGGAAAAAAAAAAATACTAGGTAAGATGCTGAGGGAGGATGTGGCGCCGGCTTGAAGGAGGCAAAAGTTGAAAGAGTTTGGATGAGGAGAAAAAGCGCGGGAAAAGGTCCTGGTCCAGGGCATCAGCCATCACGAGCCGTGCCGCCGTCGCCGGGGGAGGCTCTAGCGATGGTGTCGCTGGTGCTCACCACCTAGCAACGTCCTTTTCGCGGGTCCCCCATCTGGAGTCCAGCCACAGGACGCAAGGCTGTCAGGGGCTTGTGGCGCAAGCATTATGATGGCTGTGATTGGATCATCAGCCCCTGGCTTGCCCCTCGAAGGACAAGGCTGCCAAACTTGGGGTAGACATGCTCGCTCTGATCACTCGCAGTATGAAGAAATTTGTTAATTGGGTAAATGATCTATGTTATCAAGCTGAATATTCTTGAAACATGCTCGCATCTTCTACTATTTCATTGTCGCAGCCTGATCAGGTAAAAATCATTCACAAGCTGGCATTATTCAGAACAGGGGTCAAGCTAGGCAGCTGGGTACGTACCTACCCACTAAATCGACCACCCACGACGCCCGTGGAAGTTTTTATGGTGGGAGGGAGATTGGAGCTGGTGGGCGAAATCCATCCCATCGCCAGGAGCATCACCCTCAACTTCACCCTTGACACTTTCGACCTCGCCACAACCAGACCCGTCGATCTGTGGCAGTCATCATGTCGCTCAACATTCCCAACGCCCCTAACGCGGGCCTCTTCAAGCAGGGCTACAATAAGTGAGTTGAGAGTTCCTGTTCCCCCTCCTGCTTCCTTTGGACAGCAGCTCCCCGCCTCTTCAAGGCTTCTTCGATATCCTCACCTTCAGCGCCGCAAATGCTTACAGTTCCTCTCCAGCTACGATTCGGAAGATGGCGCCGTCCTGCGCAACATCGATGCCTGCAGGGCCATCGCCTCTACCGTCCAGACCTCGCTCGGTCCCTACGGTCGCAACAAGGTTGTCATCAACCACCTTCAGAAGATGATCCTCACCTCGGACGCCGCCACCATTCTCCGCGAACTCGACGTCGTCCACCCCGCCGCCAAGCTCCTCGTCATGGCCAGTCAGCAACAAGAGGCCGAGATGGGTGATGCCACCAACCTGGTCATCGTCCTCGCCGGTGAGCTGCTCCGGAAAGCTGAGGACCTGCTGCGCATGGGTCTTAAGACGTCGGATATCGTCATCGGCTACGAGAAGGCTCAGAAGTTTGCTCTTGAGACCCTCGAGGAGCTTTCGGTCGACAAGGTGGAGGATATCCGGGATCAGGAAGAGCTCAGCAAGGCCATCAGCACCGTCATCGCCAGCAAGCAGAACGGCAACGAGACCTTCCTCGCTGAGCTTGTCTCGGAGGCTGTCCTCGCTGTGCTCCCCAAGAACCCCGCCAACTTCAACGTTGACAACATCCGCGTCGTCAAGATCATGGGTGGAAGTCTCGAGCAGAGCAGAGTCGTCAAGGGCATGGTCTTCCCCAAGGAGCCCGATGGATCTGTCAAGAAGGCCAACCGCGCCAAAGTTGGTGTCTTCACCTGCCCCATCGATGCTGGTCAGACCGAGACCAAGGGTACTGTTCTCCTGCACAACGCCAAGGAGATGATGGACTTCACAAAGGGCGAGGAGTCTCAGCTTGAGACCTCCATCAAGGAGCTTCATGATTCGGGCCTCCGCGTCGTGGTCTGCGGAGACCGAGTGGGAGACCTGGCCATGCACTACCTCAACCGCTACGGCATCCTGTGCATCCGAATTCTCAGCAAGTTTGAGCTCCGAAGAGTCTGCCGTGTGGTCGGTGCCACCCCCCTTGCTCGGTTAGGCGCTCCCATGCCCGACGAGATGGGAACTATTGATGTTGTCGAGACCCTCGAGATTGGTGGTGACCGCGTCACTGTCTTCCGACAAGAAGATGAGGTCACCCGGACGGCCACTCTGGTTCTCCGGGGTGCTACCCAGAACCACCTCGATGATATCGAGCGTGCTGTTGACGACGGTGTCAACGTTGTCAAGGCCATCACTCGCGATCCCCGACTGGTCCCTGGTGCTGGTGCTACAGAGGTTGAGCTGGTTGAGAGGATACAGGCTCATGGTGAGACAACCCCTGGTCTTAGCCAGTACGCCATCAAGAAGTACGGCGAGGCCTTTGAGGTTGTGCCCCGAACCATTGCCGAGAGTGCTGGTCTCGATGCCACCGAGGTTCTGAGCCGACTTTATGCTGCTCACGCCAACAGCGACGGCTGGGATACTGGTGTTGATATTGAGGTTGGTTGATAATGTTCATTGAACCCCGGAATATGGAACTGACACGTAAAACCCAGAACGATGACAACACTGGCACCCTCGACGCCAAGGATGAGGGCATCCTCGACCTTCTCATCTCCAAGCAATGGGCCATCAAGCTCGCCACCGAAGCCGCTCGCACAGTTCTTTCGGTTGACCAGATCATCGTGGCACGACAAGCTGGTGGACCAAAGCCCCCGGGTCCCAACCCTGTAAGTTTTCAAGCCAGCCCTTCATACTCCCAAGTTCACCTTGACTAACTTGAACAGAACTGGGATGAGGACTAAAGGGTTGAGTTAAGTTCAAAAGGACAAGGCAGGGAATGTGTGAATAAAACTCCCGGTAGTATGGGCGGTTAGATATACCCTCAACTAAGG
This sequence comes from Fusarium sp. NRRL 62610, assembly GCA_013186425.2. Classification (NCBI taxonomy): domain Eukaryota; kingdom Fungi; phylum Ascomycota; class Sordariomycetes; order Hypocreales; family Nectriaceae; genus Fusarium; species Fusarium sp. NRRL 62610. The sequence goes on from JABCKE020000843.1 coordinate 3,206, forward strand.
CTGTCAAATCATGTGTGAACGGATCAATGTGAAAACCAAAAGGGCAATGCGTCTAGAGTAGCCATTCGGGCCATAACGGTAAATACCAAGGGGCTCGTACCCATCTACTGCTTGTTCAAAGACATGATAATACCCCGTCGTTAAAGTGTATGCAAACTGCTTCGGGGCTCCTATTGAGTGTGCCTATGGCGGTCTTGACACAGTAATAAGAGACATTATAGGCATTTTTCCCGACTTTCTCTCGAGGTGGGCAATCTTATTCCAAAGACTTGACAAAGACTTCACGTTGGACTTGGCAGTAAATAAGATGAGGTCAAAAACTTGTATTCAACTCGTAAATCGCTCTCATTTGTGTCGACAGAAGCGCACAAAGATGGATATATAGGTATATATCTCAAAAAGATGTCTTGCAGATGCGACGGTAGAAAACCATCCAGCACATGAATTATATCATACAGGAAAAACCGATAAAGCAGTATCGCCATTCGTGGTATACGGGGAAAACGCCAGCTCCTCAGGCTACTTCTCTCAAGTGAACCTCTTTTCCTTCACCGTTCCCAAGAAACCAAACATGTAGATTTTTCGCCAAAGACGATATGATATAGCAACGCATGTGCCCCGTCACCCTTCTGTCGGCACATATATTCCATTGACAGGGGTGACTGCTGAGCATGCAAAACAGTACGAAACAAGCAAAAGCATAGTGTGAGCCTGGATATGCACCAGATGGCGGGGGAGATAAGGGGGTATCGAATAGCTCCATTCAGTGGAGTTGAAGTCGAGATGATGATGTTATGGTATCCATGTGCAAACAAATAAAAGAAGCGCCAAGTGGCAACGTAGAGATACGTGTAGAGATGACATGGGGAACATCCAGGTGATGGGGTCGTGATGGGTCGTTAATCAAGCCGGAAAACCAAGACGCCAATTCTTCGCCGCGCGAAATGAAGCTTGAGCAACAAGTGTCGAAAGAAAAGGGAGCGAGAGAGCACTTAGGCCTCCTCCATGATACCACCCTCGCCGCCGCCCTCCTCACGCCACTCGCGGCTCTTCTCCGTGAGACGCTTGACGCCGCCGACTCGGGCAGCCCACAAGCCCTCGATAGGGGTGCGGAAGGTGAAGGCACGCTGGGAGCTGATAACGCCAATGGCCTGGAGGACGGCCTTGCGACTGTCGCGGCCAAAGACGGCTGGGTGGTTGATCCACTCCAGACTGCTCTCCAACTCAGCATCAAGAGCTGCAACAGTGATGGCATCGATGCCAGCACCGAGACCGAGGCCATCGTTGGAACGGCTGCGTCCCACAGTGGGGAAGCCGTTGATCGCAGACGAGGTAGCCGACGCTGGCGGCGAAGGGCTGTTCTTGCGGTCGGGGGTAATTGCAGGTCCTGGGGACGTGTCGTTTCCAGGGTGAGGAGTGGACGGAGCCGATGGAGTCGACTTGCTCATCGGGGGGATCGGGGGCAGCCCTCCCTTTCCGAGACCCTTGAGGATTGATCGGGTCTCGTTGAGGAGAGTGTGGGCACGGTCATGCTGACCACGGCTCACCAGAGTCAGAGCTCGAGTGAGCATATCAGAGGTGAGCAGCTCCATGCGGCGCTGGACGATGCTCGGGTGAGGAGGGATAGGAGGCGAGTTCTGCCATGGCTTCTTGGAGCCACCACTAGATGGGAGCATCGTGATGGCCAGGAGAGATGGCCGGGGCATGTGTGTAACGGTACCCTCCCGGAGAATATCACCCCAAGAGAGATCTGCCTGGATCAAGGGCACCTCCTCAACCGAGAGGGTCCTCTCATTCTCGTTATCCATGGAGCCTCCAAGGGCCTCCAGACCCGACACGATGTTGTCCCAGGGGTCCTGAGGCAACTGCTCCTGAGAAGAGTTGTCGGGAAGAATGACCAGCTGAACGAGAACATCCCGCTTGTCACCAAATCGGAGGTCGCCAAGCGAGGCTTCCGCGTCCCGGCCGGTGGCTCGCTTCGTAATCTGCAACGCGCCGCTGATCTTGTGGAACTTGGCAGGGGAACCCTCGGGCAGCTTGAGCTTGAGCTTGACGTTCTGGTGGGACAAGGTCTGCATGCTTCCGAGGCAGCCAGCCAAACACTCGCGAAGCATCATCCAATCCTTGACGTAAGTGTAGGATGCCTTGGTCCTGGTCGACAGCTCGATCATGGTATCGGGCTTGTGAGTCATGCCCAGACCGAAAGAGTGGATGGTGATCTTCGCCGCCTCGGCTCGAGAGACAACAAAGTCGACACTATCAGCATCAGAGGTGGATGCATCGCTAATAAGCATGATGGACGCGATAGGGTTGTTATACTTCCTCTGCATGAGGAGGTCCATCGCGACGTTGGCACCCTCAACGACATCAGCGCGATGGCTCTTCTGACCAACAGGCTTGATCGAGGACAGGATGTTGCTCCAGCCAGGCCAGGCCTTGGTGGTCATGCCAACAATCGGGACACCACCGCCTCCTGAGCCGAAGGTGACCAAGCCCATGCGATCACGCTCGCCAAGAGTGTTGACCATGAACTTCAACGCATCGCGGACAAGGTTGATCTTAACACCCTGCATTGAGGAAGAGATAGGCACAACAACGACCACGTCAATAGGAACGTGAATCGAGTTGGTCATAACGGGACTCCTGGGGAAGTTGGTATACTCGGTCGGTGCCGTTGTTACCGACCTAGCACCACCCCAGGATGAGGCCACTGAAGAGACCCGTTGTGGGCGTGAGCGCTGCCATTCAAGCTCCTCATCAGTCTCGGACTCGCCACGATCATAGTCGGGGCTCCGAACAGGTGATGTCTCAACGGCATTCAAGTCAAGGAGGGCTTGCTGCCACAGCTTGAGCTGGTTGCGGTTCTCGAATCGGAGATGGAACTGAGGCAGTTCGGCAACCGAGAGGCTGAGGGTCAGGATGTTCTCGTCAATATTTCCAGTCTCCGACACCTCGTTAAGATGCTTCTTGATGAGAATGGATCCCTTGAGGGTGCATCGAGTTGTCTTGCGAGGGGCGCCATTCTCATCCCACTGCTGCGCCATTTGAGGCGGGATCTTCTTCTCCTTGACGCAGATAAGCATCTCGGCAAAAAGGAAGCACTCCAACTCCTGCCACGAGACTTTATCTTTACCCACTCTAAGGGTGCCATAGAGTCTCAGCTTGCCGAATCTGTAAACCTGTTAGTTGTCGGGTTCCAATGGGTCATTGAGCTGTCCAAAAACACAGCGCCACCACTAACCTGCTAAAGTCTAAGCCGTGCCAGTTGTCGACGCGGTTGCGAAGACTGTCAGTCATCTCCTCCAAGACTTCTGTTGATTCATAAGGATAGAAGCGGGGGGCGCTTCGAGCGGGTGAAGGTGGTCGGCCATAGGCCTCCTCAGCACGGTTGACTACAGGAGGCGGTTGAGGAGCCGGTGTTCCCAAATCTTCCGGATCCGGCCTCCACTTGTTATCAGGCACCTCGACAGTGACCAGGCAAGTGAGAGTCTGTTGCTGGCGAGATCGGTTGAGGGTGGGAAATTCTGAGCGCACCGTCACGATCGGTGCTGGGATGGGATTTCGGGTGATGCCACGAGGGCTGGCAGGTGTTGTCTCCATGGCCTGAACGTCGTAGTCGTGGCGCCTGGGTGGTCCGCTCTGTGTCGTCTCGGGATATCCTCCAGATGATGCAACTCCTGTAGCCTCGCTATCGCTACGAGCGTGACGCGAGGGGCCGTAACGATCTGAAAGAGGAGCCTCTCGGCTGTCTCTCAAGCTACCTCGAGTAACGCTGTCACGGCCACCGTGTTGTTGCTGTTGCTGCTGCTGCTGCTGTTGCTGCATATGGCGTCTTTGGTTGCTCTCCAGACTGGATGGTCGAGCTGTCTGGGTATCCCAAGGAGTTGCTGTCGGGGTAGGTGTCATATTAGACCTCGAGTCACTGCCTGCCGAACGGACGATATTGCTAATTTTCTCTGTAATTGAATTAGCGCTTTGACAAAGCCTCGTCTGTGAGCGAGAGGCGTACCTATATCAATCACATTACCACCTCGGCTAGTGTCCAGATGCAACGGCGCATCGCATGACGGGCAATATTGTGATTCAAATTCACGAATGAACTCGTAGAAGCATGCCTCATGAGAGACGTGTGAGCAGGAGAATTGCAGGATGCGCTCGCCTCTCAGAGTGTGCTCAAGCGGCTCCTCACACACTGCACACTCACTGCCCACAAAGGTACGCTCTCGTCGCGAGCGACTTCGATCAGCGTTGGTAGCCATGACGTTGTTATCGATGCTTCCGACTCGACGCGAATTAGTGCTAATACCTGATCTCACTGAGCCAGCGGAAGAAGCTGAGCCCTGCCCTCGAAGAGATCTGGCGGTTATCGAATGTCCTGTGAGACCGGGTCAGTAAGGCATGGGATAATTGAGGTGGAATCGCATTGACTGGTTCGAACTCGAGCCAGCCAAGAAACCCAAAATGGTTGCCGTGCGACTTCCAAGCCTCTTACGCACCTTTTTCAGGATATGTCGGTACTTCTGAGTAGGAGTTGGGGTCTGTGCCGGTTCGAGGTCTTCGGCTGCTCGATTTAGAGGATCGGGATCCAACCAGGCCGAGATCGCGAAGGTTTGAGGCGATTGCCCTGTCGTCCTCCCGGTTTTTGCTTGAAGTGGTAGATGCGGCGTAGTCTTGGTTCTTGCGATGTCGGCGAAACATTTAAAATCGACACCTTTTGCCCAGGGTGTCGTCAGAAGATTAGGGTGCAGGGTGAAGCAAGCGGTTTGCGTTCGACCAGCGGCGAAAAGCGATCGTTCCGAGTGGGACAAGAGAAAGATCGTGTTTCCTTTAATTACACGGTATCCAGCGGGACAGACTGTGCATAATGCAAGATCCAGGACGGTGAAAAAAGATATCGGTGGTGCGATCGTATTCGAGGAAAGATGAGATTAAGACTCGACTTCAGCGGGGAGCGGAAGGTCTGAGAATCCAGATTGGAAGAGCGTTGGGCGGACGGTGCGATGAATGCGATGCGACGCGATGCGATGCGACTCAAGAAGGGACCCTTGTCGGTAACTGCGCCGCTGAGATTCGGTGAATTGGAACGTCGGCTCGGCCGTTTCGAAACCCGTCAAGAGGGGGGAGAAAAGAGGAATTCGCAAACGAAACGGGGCCCGAAGCAATTATCAGTGACCGCCTGAGGGAATTGAGCGTCGAGCTGTGTCTTGTCGCTTGTGAGGATGCAGTTTGCGTGGGATGCTATTGCTTTGCGATACGCCGGATTCCGATACTTTTGCTTTTTAGCAATGCGCGATGTGATGCTGACCCTGGATCGTCACTCACTTTAGGAAGTGACCCAGAGGCTCTGCTCCACTGACGGTAGAGGAAACAGCCACAATCGTCTCACCACGGCAGTCGTCAGACGATGTCGTTGCTTTTTGGCCTTGGGGGGCTCGTCCGATGAAGACGTTTGGCGGAGAGAAGAGAGACCGCCTTGGTTGTGGGTATAAGAGTTGTCGATTTTTCCTTTTCGCTAACGATTTTTTTCTGTGTCGACGTGACTTCCTTTCTTTTTTACTTTTCGTCCAATCCCACCTTCTTTCTAGCGGTAGGAAAGGGGGCAGCTAGGGCGGCTCTGCTTGAAGTAAAAGGGAGAGGGGGTGGAAGGAGGGAAGGAAGGAAGAAAGGGAACGAGGGGAGAGAGCGGGAAGGCGAGATAAAGAAGAAACAAGATTATCAGCACTTCACAGGAGCAAGAGCAAGAGCCAAAACCAGAGAAAGGTGCGGGCGTGGCGGGCCAGGTCGACTTTTAAGGAATCGGCTTGCTCTGGTCTGGTCTGGTCGTCCATGGATGGATGGGATGGATGGGATTTCATTTGCACCGTACGACCGGGCCATTAACCTTGACTAGCAGCAACCAAGGGCCCGCGGTGTGGTGCTAAGATGTTTGGTGCCAGGTACAGACGACAGGCAGGCAGCCCGGCAGCACGCAGGACGGAACGGAGCACATCCCCTTGGAAGCTTGGGTTGTTCTTCCATGGATGGGTCCAACGCTGCCACCACTTGACTTGAATTCTATGCCCCTTCTTTCTGGGGGGGCTGCCCGCCGCCCAGCAGCCAGGTAGGTGCCTCACGCAGAATGATGAACAGGGATCTATGGATGGCTGCTTTCGCTCGCGGTGGCCGGAGTGGGTCCTCCATTAAGCGTCCACGGGTCCCCCCTGCTCAGCTTCTAAAGGGTCCGGGCTCCGCGCAAGGGCCCCCCAGGGCTGCGCTCAGAGGCCGGCTCCACAGCACCCAGGGCTCCCGGCGCGCCCCCCGGCGCCTCCCCGGCAATCCATCTCCAACGCTCCCTTTGGGTGGTGACAGAGAAAGGGCTTTCCCCCCCCGCCCCTTGGCTTTTCCCAGCGTTGAGGTTCCTTCCGTCGAGGCTGGCCCATTTCCAGCTGCCCGGAGTCCAGAATGTATTGGATGGACGGGAGCTTGCCGATGAGGCGACCCAGCCATGTCCAGGTCAGGTCTCTCTGTGGCAGAGCAGGGCGAATTTTCGGGGAAATGGGTTCTCTAAAAAGACTCCATGTTCCGTATAGGGAAACTGTTAATTCTCTTGACTCGTCGGGGCATGTCACCCAGAGCGAACCAAAACCCTTCGGTCTTCAGGAGTGCAACCAAGGGCCAGGGCTTTGGAAGCCACCACGGCCAGGAGAGGAGTCGTCCAGCACCAGCACCAGCACCCAAGCCTCCCATCATCCAGGCTAGCGAGGGGTCCTGTCTGGAAAAGTCTCTTCTTCCTTGGGTCATGTACGTATCCGACATGCGCTGCCCTTGCCCGGTGCCACCGCGCAGTCAGTGCGCAAGTTGCTCGATGGCGTTTTGGCGGAGTCTTTCTTTGGGTTGGATGTCTGAGAGCGTTAGGTGCAGCGTCCGTCCGGGGGATGGATGGGTCTCTGGCCATCTCGATGCAGAAGGAGGGCTTTCCAGGGGTTCTGTTCTGTCTGGGCTTCCACCCTCTGCAACTCGGCCGGTACCTTTTCACGTGGCTTTCACGGGTCTTGAGCGATCATCACCACTGTGAGCGACAGTTCCAGCTACCAGGGTCGCATCCCCAGGGCATCTCTGACAAGCCCACCACACCACACACCACACACCCAAGTCGTCCTTGTTTGGCAAATGTGTATCGTTGCCGTGGCTGGCCTGGTGGGTAAGGGATCCAAACTCAATACCGGCGGCATTGAACCTGGGCACACGCGAGAGAAACACCAAGCAGGGCAAACCAAACCAGGTGCCGCGCCGCTGTTGCATTCGCCTCACTGGACAGCTTACCTCTCCCTTTGTTGGTCCAACTCAGCTCATCGCGAAACAGAACATTCAGTCACGCGCGTTGGCTCCGACTCAAAGCGCAGTCCAGAAGGTGGAATATCTCTCAGATCAACCCAGTCCAGGCCGTGCGAGCGAGGTTGCAGGTGATGCGGCCGACATCGTCAGCGTTCATTGGCGAGCCAAGTGTCTCTCCACCACGCACAGCAGGAATGCGTCTCACCTTTCAACTACGCGGAGCACTCTACCTGGAAAACGGATACGTGACGGAGGGGTTGAGATTCATCCTCCAGAGCACGTACATGTATGCACGGAGTAGGCCGAGTTCAAGACTGACAGTCCAGCTCTCACTGTCGCTGTCGCTGTCGCCGTGAGTTAAGCACGGTCATCGACTGACTGACTGCCTGTCCTTTCCTATCCTGACCCACGCTCAAGATCGACCACCGGCTCCTACGGGAGTGCCCTTCAGCATGGAGCTTCTTTCAAGAGACCCGCCAGCAAAAGATCCAGTGGTCCCCGCGTCAGAGATCTACTGAGCCATACGAGATGAGACTCAATGTGGTGTATGACAGTCACCGAGTCAGCACGTTGCGCTGCGATGCCCAACTCGCTGATCTCTGCACAGCGAAACGGTGCTACCTAATTTTAAAAAATTCGGATGAACAGGAACGATATTTGTTTTTTAAATAGACGGGTCAGCATATAGTGTTCAAACTATTGCTGCTGGGGCAAGTTGATATTGTTCCTTGATATGATCCATCACCAACGTCGGTGCATAGCCTAGCGGATATTGGCCAAACGATAATAGTCGATAGCAACAAGAAAACCCAGTTAGGGGTTTAACAATTCAACAAGCCCTGGGAAAAAGAAAAAAGAGCCGGTCTGGAATTCTGGCCCAGGCGGCCAGCTGGTCTCTACCCAAGCAGACCCCTCAGGTTCGTCACATCCCCTGCGAGATGGAGCACTCACTGATAGGATTGTCCACCAGGTGGCCACCGCGGCGACAAGCGACAACAGCTTCCGCAGCGCAACGGGGCGAAGCAGAAGTGCTCAAACACTTACCTGTTGCCGAGACAGATTCCTCTCAGGCAAAAGTGGACGAGATGAGACAAGCCTGAGAGTATTTCAGGGGTTGCTTGTTTCTTGGTGCCGGATTTGTTTCTGTTCTGAAACCGAAAAGTCTCAAGCATCCATACCAAAGGTACCTTAAGACGACGGTTTTAAGACAAGGGGCCGCCTCTGTCAACGGTCGGCAACCACCTCAACGGCGCCCGGAAAGCCATGGTGGTTTAGACCAAGACTCCAACGCCCACTAAAGCGGTTACATGACGGCATGGTCTGCCGCAAACGTAGCACAGAGGGCGACAAGCCTCTGGCCGGGCTTGTCCTCAAAACATATCGCCTCGCGTCCGCCGCGGTTGTAGCATGGCAAATGGCCATATAGCGCGCGTGTTAAGAACATCGTCAACCAGACGGCGTCGTCCCACGTCCACCACTGACATCGATAGCGCCCCGTGGCCCCCTTGTCGCCCTTTGGTCAGGGTACATGACAAGAGAGTTGAAGGGGATGAAAGAGGCGATTGGCCGGGTAGTCTCCCCGGCATCCATCCGTGTTGGGTTGGGCTATCCTTGAGCCAGCGGCCATGACCTGCAACAGGACGAGAAACCAAGAAGCAAGCAAGCATTTGCATGATCTTTGCTCTCTTGTGATACTATCAACGCCGGACCATTTGATGAGACCAGATTGGCAAAGAGAACTACAACTCGAAACCGTTTGTCGTTTCTACCACAAAGAGTCCCAAAGACGCGATGAAAGGTCGAAACCGGACTGAAAGAATGCCGCTGTCCAAGTCAAAGTCAAGATGAAGGGACGACTACCACCTGCCGTGACATTGGACCAGACCCAAACGGGGGACTATCCCCAAAAGGGCATGTGGCGCAACACGGAACCCTTCCCTTCCAGGGCTTCCAGGGGAGAGTGCGGTTCTTGGTACCTTCCTTCCAATCCTGATTCGATCTAGCCCTTGAACCCCAGGAGCAGAATCCTCATCGGAAATGAATTGCAGCTTGGTTCCTTTCGCTAGCATAACCTTCTTGGGAGAGTCATGAGCTCACGGCTCTTCTCTTGATGCAATGCAACTGCCAGGCTCGAGGCGCGATTACGGCACAGACGAACTCTCACTCTCGGCTCTCGCTACACTCTATTACTGCGCATACTTCGCTAACAGCGCTTGGCTGACTACCTACACGCGAGGCGGCAGAACAAAATAAGCGACCTTGTTTGTGTGTTTGTCTACCACACAGTGCATCCGAAATGCATATGATGGTGTGCGGCAGTCAAGACTAGAAGGGCTCGAGAACGGAATCGAAGCGTCATGCCAGCAGCTGGCTTGCATACCGTCATCAAGCCTAGCGTCCTTCTTCAGTTGTTCCAGCGAATCTTCTGTGGATATCGCCCTTCCACGAGACGCCAGACGATACTGCACTGCATGAAGAGCTGTCCAGTGTCTGCCAGACGACGAGGTCAGACGGGGCGAGCCGATGGGGCGACAACTGACACACAGACACACTTGCATACTGAGTGCGAGGAGCATGTGGTATGCATTCAGGACCCCTGGAATCCTCCTTCGCCTCAGTTGAAGTCATCAGTCATCCATCCATCATCATCCATCTATCCATCGACATGAACCTCATCTTATCTCGGAGGAGGAGGTCCAGCACCATCTACACAGACCAGGTGCCGGTGATCTCGTTCGACTGCCGCTCTCTCTCCTCACTAGTCATCCACGTTGTCGACCAGCCTGTCGCCCTGTACCATCCTTCCGCAGACACGAGGGGTTGCTGGGCCGTCAAGCAAGGTTATCCAGACATCCGTCCGAGCGCGCAGGCGGAGATGTCTCCCATGCCAGCGATAGCACAGGGCTTCATGCTGGGTATTCCATGCTAGCTCATCATCTAGCATGAATGATACCCGCCGTTATTATTACGGTGGCCTTGCCTGTCATGACAGACGGCTCGCCTGTGCGAGATCACATCATCCACAAGATGGATTCCTACCGACGATGACATATGTCTTGTTCTGGGGAGGGGGGGCTGTCATGTCGGATTTACAGTGCTCGCAGGGCCCTTTTTGCCAGTGCCCCTTTCTTGCCTCTTTCGAGAAGATTTCCGGGGTTCAGCTCCCCAAGCTCACTCAAAGTCTGGCGCCACGCAACCGTCAAGTTGCTGATGGCAAATTCGCCAGGCTCTCCACGCATACACACCTATCCCCGTGGCTTGGCTTGACTTGACTTGGAGATGGCACGGACCTTTGGCCGCAGAAAGCCTGCAGCACTTGCGCGTGGCTCCAAGGCCAAGTCTGGTGGACTCCTGCAAGTTGGCTCGGGGATCATCAAGATGGCGCCCCGCCTCAGCCCGCTTCGCAGTCAAGGCGAATCATGGACCAAAGGCACACAACATCGAGCTCGCTCTTGAGCCTGCCAGGCCTCAAGAAGCACTATTCGCTCATTTTGCTCCGGCCAACTCACAGCTGCCTTTGCTTTTTGCCGTCGTGCAAGATACGATCTCTTTCTCCGTCCACATGGGTTCCTTGGCAAGCAAAAGCCGGCAGCACCAGGCGCCAGGTTCGGGAGGCCACCAGTGAGCGGCCAAACGTTGTGGTGGCTCTCCACAGAGCTGAATTGCCCGATCGTGTTCTGCTACCGTTGCTTTTTGTCCGATCTGAGATTGCACTGCCGGTACTGAGCCTCTGCAGTCAGCATTTTGATAACGTTTCCCAGATACTATTCACAAATGCTGCCATAGTATTACAGGCAACGCAGCATCGACAACAGTCACCATCAACCTCAGACATTCGCTCAATATCGCTTTTCAAAGGGTCCTTTTGTCTCCTAGCATGTGTCAACTGTGTCTCGCAAATCCACTGACACCTGCTGTCACGTTAATTCCACGTGGCTGACTCGGTTCCATGCTGTGCTGCCCAGACTGGGACAGTCCTCCCTTTTTTTTCTTCTTTTTTTTCTTCAACGGCTATTCCAGAAACAAAAATAGTTCAGCACTTCCGAGTCCCCGAGACATTTGTTGGTCTCAAGTGGCTCAAGTGTGTGCCGGCATGCAGGTTGATCGCCAATGACAGTCAGGTCAGCCAACGTACAGATGCTGGAGGTGCGAAACACGAGTCAGGGCGTCCCGTCCAAATTGCCTGCGTCGATCTCCCGAGCTCAGCATATTTTATGCAGAAAGCACCAAGGACAGGCTTACCAGGTGATATCATTCCGTCGTCAATCAACTAGGTTTCATATCCTGTGCTCCGTGGCCGTGTGAGCAGAGTGGTTGGCTTCTGGCATTCGCGTTGGCCACGAAGCATGATGCATTCTACTTCCTGTCTCGTGTGGTGTTGGCTTTGGTGAGGTGGGATTCGTCATTCCATGTCACGGTTTCCTCGCCTCTTCGTCTCGCATGTTTGGATGAGGATTGGATTGGCAGCTGACTATATGTGCCTTGTTATACATGGGCAGTTCCGGGGTCCTTGAGGACTATTGATTCGGACCCATCCCATATGCTACGGGCTTCTCGAGGACCCGGCGTTCCGCGCAGCTATGTGACGCCAGATCGTCCGGTCCTAGGACAACCAACCAGCACAGCATAGCCATTCTGCCGTCAGAGTTGACTGACTCTACGGTTGCTGTCAAAATTCAAGGCTGGGAAACTCGATATGTTCCTGACTCTAACCGTTTCATCCCTCCCCCCTGACAAGGACTTATGCTGCAGTACGAGGCCAGGGACCAGGGCTGTTAAAGGCTGTCTCGAGCGTCTCAATTGGGTCACAACCCTAGAAGTCTACGACGGTCCACGGCAGCAAACCCACCTATTGACGCGGGGAATAATGACTGCATTCGTTGATGAATCCTTCTTCTCTGCTTCCTTCCTTGAACTTGTGAAGCAGCTGCAGATCCAGATGACGGGGCCCGGTCTGGTGTCTTCCGGTTCGTCGAAACTTTCCGGTGACGATTATCGCGTCGTCGTCGTACCTCCAACTAAGCTCGTGTCCGTCGGCACACACGCCGGTCCGTCGACGGTCGCTCACCAAGAAAAGGCCCCCACATGATCTCGGTAGACACGCGGCGATTTTCTGATTTGATTGTGGATATGGCAGCTATCATAATGTCAGTGTGCGGATCCGTGTTTTCGTTCTGCGTAACTACGGATGGATGGGTAATAGCCATCGGCAATGACGAGCTTGGTCCCTCGGGATCTCGTGCATTAAGCAACTTGCCGTGAGCTACGGATAGACCAGCGTCAATGCTGATCGAGGGACCTCCCCATGATCTAGGCGGTGGATTGTGTCGTTGGTCGTGTCCCGCGCCCCCGTCCGATGATGGTACAGGGTAGGTGACATTCAACGAGCTTCATTCAGAGCAACCAAGACGTAACTTGGCTCATGCTTGGAACATGTCAATTGTACAAATGCTACTATCATAAAGCTTCAGTGGTGGGTATGTCTATTCGTATGCATGTTTGTTGGGGTCGGTCCTGCCGAAAACCTGTCATGTTGTCGGCAATCAAAATGTTTGACTGTATCATGCATGAACAACAACAAATCAACGTCCATCCAGTATCACATAGCTTACCGTTCACTCGTGGCACATGAGAGATGAATAATTGCAGTCGAGCTGTCACCAGAAAACAAACGTGCATATGCTATTCTAGTCCATCCAATATTAGGCCGTGTACATAGCAAACAACATCAACGCCAATGCAAAAAACCCCTCCCCATGCATCCTTTTTACTTGACCAAGAACCCAGACCGGGGCCTCGCAGCGCTCCGATTCCTCTTGAGCAGCAGCTCCTTGGAACTCCTGGCATGCTTGCGTAGCTTGGGCGCCATGCTCTCGTCCACCTTCTTGGCCACGCGGTACACCGTCGACCCGACCCTCTCGTCCTTGGGTCCGCGGTTCTGACGCGCCAGGGTCCTCTCCACGGCGGTGACACGACGCTTCCTCGGCCGTGCCACAGCCTGGTCGTCCTCACCGGCGCCTTCGTCCTCACTCGACGAGTCTGTGAGGAACTCTGCAGGTAGTAGGTTGGGCATCTTGGCGGGCTGTCGCTTTCGGACTGCAGACTCGGTTGGCTCAGCTGGAGCGGCCTTGGCTTCGTCCTCTAGCTTCTTGCGCTCTTCGGCTTGCTGCTTGAAGAGGGTATCCCTTTCCCGGCGCTTTCGCTTCTGCGCCGCAGCTTGTCTATATAGATGTTAATTACCGTGAAATTGGTCCGAAAAGAAAGGATAGAACTCACTCTTGGGCAGCCTTCTGGGCAGCCTGGCTTGACTTTTTGATATCAGATGCTACCTTGGCTGTGGAAACAGCCTCGGGAGCCTCATCATCGCTAGACTCATCCTCCTCCTCCACCTCCTTCTCAGGAGCCTGCACTGCGGGCTTTGAAGGCGCAGGCACCGGGATCTCGTCGTCATCCCCAAAGACCATCATCGTGCCCTTTGCCATAGGCTTCGTACTCTGAGCAGAGTCGCCATCCTTTGCTCTGACGGGGAGTTTGTGCTGTATCTTGGAGTCGTCTGATGCTGAAGACTCGATTGGAGTCTCGACTGGGAGATCCTGGTCGGACTTTCTCTTGCGGGTTTTTGCTGGTGCCATTGTTTGGTGTCGCTGACTGGTGAGCGCTTTGGTGAAAGTATGCGACGAAATGAGATGAAGAGAGTTCCGTAGCCGATCTTCTGATTTTTATGTGACGTCGAAAATGAAACTCAAATGGTCTCTTTCGAGTGATTATTCAATATGAAGCGTGGTAATTAACCGCCTCACTCAGAAAAGTTGTCGGGGATTGGACGTTGAATCATGTATCAAATTTCCCTTTTTCGATGCTCGAAAAAATTCAGAATGAGGTTGGTTTTTCGGTGTGCTCTGTTCACCGTGGAACATGATTGGTCAGCTCACCTGTGGCTGCATGGGATTGTGGCTGGTGTGCCATTCGACCTCATGCAACTCGACAACCTCACTTCAAAGTTGAGCAATTGGCAATTGACGAGTCCCAAGGAATTTTTCTCTGGAAATTGTAAACCAGATATAATTGGTACTAATTGGAGGCCATGTCTCGTCACTTGAGAGCCCGTCGGCTCTGCTTACAGCTGCTGCGCTCAACCTCGAAACCTCTGCTCACAACGACGCAACCATGCGGGTTGAAAGCTGTTGATAGCAGTTCATCTACCAATATCGCACCATTTCAGGCACATTCATATGCTACGCAACAAGCACCTCGGGCACCACGAGCACCAAAGGCACCAGCAGCCAGACCACCCAATTCGGAACTCTTTGACATTTCAAGCGTCACACCCGCGGACATCAAGATAATCATTGAGATGACGGAGGGGACATTTGACACCTTATCTCCTGAAGAATACCACAAGGTTGCTTTACTGTTTCAAGATGCCATCAAAAAGGGGCAATCTCCCTGGGATGTCAAGTTGTCAAAAGGTGAACATCCTATGTTGATGAGTTCTATGGATGAACTGACAAGATGTGTTTAGAGGATAACGTGCCGGCACATGTTCTGCATGAACTAGGCTGCATCTTGAGGTCGGCAACCAAACAATCCCAGCTATTCGCCGGGGCCTTGTGGACAGCCGCGTCAAACATGGGCCACAGGCCGTCAACCATCTCCCTGGCGAGGGAGCTCATCGGGGGCGGCTTCTGGGGCAAAGCGTCGCAGTATAGGAACGTCGAGTCCCGTTTCAAGCAGATAGTCCAAGAAGGGAAGGACAGTAACGCACTCACCGCCGAAGGTGAGAGGCTCTACAAACTGGGCATGTACGACGCCGCTGTAAAGGTGCTACAGCGCGCCCTCGGCCCTGAGAACTCCGAGTTTGAGTGGAAGCACCACTGCCAGCTGTGCCTCGGGAGATCATATCTCAAACTCGGGAAGACTGCTCAGGCAAAGGAGTTGCTCGAGGGGATTGAGGGGGCGGGCTCTGGAGAGGCGGCTGTCGAGCTTGCTCAACTGCTTCGAACGAGCGATCCTGAAAAGATGGAGCGGTATCTTTACACGGCTGGCATTAATGGACGGTTGGAAATGTTTCGACAGCTCTCGGAGATTGAGTTTGAAAAGGAGGCGAGGGAGACGGATAAGGTGTCTAAGAAGGAGCACAATCTCTGGGCGATGGAGTGGTCTCGTTTGGCGGATGAGAGGGAGAAGATCTGACGTGGCTATTTCACGGCTCTAGCATTGTACACTATAATCTGGTTGTATCAGGGAGACAACTGTGTCTAGGTACGGGCTATGGAGAAAAACCTCGTACTCAAGTCTTTTGCTTCTTTGCAGCCTTCTCAGTGCTATGCCTCCTCCCACTCCTTTTACCCGCAGTCTCACCATCTTGATTCTCAAAAGAAGCTGTACCCTCCCCTTCCTCTTTAGCTTCATTCTCTTCTCTATCGCCTTCATCATCTCCTCGATCAGCATGCTCTCCATCATCACTCTCAATCTCGCCCTGAATCTCCCCACCATCACCAGAAGGGAACAGCTCCCTCCAAGTCCCATCCAGAACCTTTTCGTCATTCCCATGAAGTCCAACTTTGTACGCCGTCTTCATGGCAGCAAGACATGCATCCCGTCTCTTTGAAAAGTCAAACATTGGCTTGGGATATGTACCCTCCTCGACATCATTTATGCCATCTCCCTTGATTCGGACGCCTGCCTTCTTCTGATCAGGCAGAGGGGCCTTCCACGGCTCGTATATGTACTTGGCGTCCATGTTTTTCAGCTCAAGTACATAACGACGGATAAAATCGCCTTGCTTATCCCACTTCTGGCCGAATGAGACGGGACTGTAGCAACGAAAGTACTGTGAGAAAAAGGCCGTGCAGGATAACCACTGCCAGTTCCCAGCGTTGCAAGCAGGCTCATGATCGATCAACCACTCTTCAAAGACTTCACAACCGCGTTCCCAGTCAATGTAGCATCCGCCTCTTGTGAGGAAGCACGCCACGGCGTGACGTCCAAGGTGATGAAT
>JABCKE020000852.1:0-10407 GCA_013186425.2 Fusarium sp. NRRL 62610
TCGACGACAGAACTCTCTGCTGCTTTCCCGCCTCTCCCTACACCTGCCGCCGCTGGTATATCATCTCCTATTGCCCGCGCTGCGCCCAAGACGTTGCGTGTTGTTCCCTCGCAAAGGGTAGAGGCGCCCCCGCCAGCTTCCCCTGCCTTGACGATGGCGTCGGTCGCAGTGTCGGCGACATCTAGAGTCATCTCGGCTTCTTACAGACCCGAAACACCAGGCAGCGAGATGGTTAGTGACACCGCCTCGGTGATTTCGGCCTCTGTGACCCATTCACGCGCAAGCTCTCCACCTCCAAGCAGGATTGGATCTGCGGCAGTGAGAACGACCACCAAGAGCCAGCAACGAAAGCAGCGCAAGGATGCCTTGAAGCAGGAGACCAAGCTTATTGCTGAAGCCCCGAAGGAGCCAGAGGAGCATGCACCAGTCCTTGGGCGAAAGAAGAAGCAGAAGAAGGAGAAGCCGGTCAAGGCAACTCAGCCCCTCCCTGCGACACCTGTGCAGGAGCCTGCTAAGGCTGAGCCCACACCTGCAGAGCCTGCTGCGCCAGAGCAACCCAAAGAGAAAGAAACAGAAGAGAAACCCATCAAGAGCAAGGCTGCCCAGAAGAAGGCTGCCAAGGGCAAGGGCAAGGCAAAGGAGGTCGAGCCAGAGGTGCCTCCTACGCCACGGTCACCTCCCCAGGAGCCTGCTGCGACCGAGCCTGAGACTCCTGAAGTGCCAGAGAAACCACAGCCAGGGCCGTCTTCTGTGTTTACCGAGATCAGGAACGCCCTGTGGTCCTCGAGTATCGACAAGTTGCACCTCCTCAAGCCTATCTCAGGCAGCTCATCCCGCACTGACCCCAACTCTGCCAACAGCAACGCCAATAAGGCTGGCCATTGCAAGGACTGCTCTTGCAAGTGCGGTGAGATTCAGGATGAGGACCTGGCAGCTCTGCGTGCTGGAAAGCCTGTCCGCAAGCAGTTCCACGTGGACGGCAGCCGGATGCTCATCACCCCCAACGGAGACTGCATTCGTGGTCTTACCCCTGAAGAGGAGGATGCTTTCCTTGAGCTCCAGGCTGCTATCGCTTCTACGGCAGAGAACCCAGGAGCCTTCATCGCTCCTCGACATCAACCAGGAAGCGGCGCCTTTTCTCTGATCAAGGGCCGAGCCGTTCCTAATGGTCGACCAAACATTTTCCCTGCCACAGCTCAACCTCAGTCGCAGGATCCTATTGGGAAGCTTCAACGTGAGGATGCGCTCAGCTACATCAACCAATACGTCCTCCCTCGCCTCAACCTGGGAGCCACCAACATGGGATTCCCTAAGGGGGCATCTCCTACCAAGGACGCGGCTGCTGCGAGCCTCAACTCTCTGGCTCCCTACTTCTACGGACCTGATGCTGCTGCCGGAGTGGGTATCTACACGCCACCTGATGGAGCTCGAGCCATGCAGGACTTTAGCTCGGCCGGCATGTCAAGCGAGGAGCGTGGTAAGAACTTTGGCATGGGCGTTAGTGGCATGCCTCTTATGAGTGTTGAGGATGCCGAGGGCGCCCTTGCAGCTGCTCGTCGTGAGACGGAGAAGCTGGAGAAGGGACTGAACCAGGTCATTCGACGCAACAGACGGCTGCTTCTTGGAAACAGCAACTAAGCAGCAACTATGAGTAGTCATCTTTTGGAGCATGACATTACGAGCCGAGGATGGGCGGTACTCTTTATCGCCGTTGTATGAAATCTACGGAACAAACAGGGATGGACACTCGCGGCTGCGATGTGTTGTTAGTTATGGTGTACGAATATCTATGTATGAATACGGAACAGTAACAGAAGGGTTAGACCTGTTACTTGGAAAACTAGGGTTATGAGGAATGAATATGTCACGATGTGTGCTTTGAGGCTTTGACCTCGAAGTTGTACACTATCAACAGCAACTTACAAACTCGTATCTCGTGAACCTGACAAAACTTACACCGGCTATATGCAAACATCTACAATAAATCAACGCCGTAACCCTCAGATGATCATTATAGTCAACCTGTGATCCAAGTCACCCGCATATCAGTGCGCCTTTTCCTTGTCCTCATGGTTGTTGTGTCCGTCATGGTGTGAACCATTTACTGGACGATGATGGCCAGCTCCCAAAGCTCTAGTTTCAGCTCTCAACTGTCGTCTTCCCTCTGCTGACAAGGACTCGCGCAGTCGGTCCATGAGTCTCTCCAGAATCCACTCCGTCTCTTCCTGGCTTCCCATGAGCGGACTGCGGTTTCCCACCCAAGACCAAGCTGCCGCCTCTTCTGACTCTGGGCTCTCCTCGTCGTTTCTGTCGGGTGAGCAGTAACCACCTCGTTGTGGGCTCCTACCGCGGTGGCCGTGATGGTGATGATGGTGGTGATGCCTGTGCCCGCTCTTTGGCTGCGCCTTGCGGTGTGTCTCAGCGTTGCCTTCGTCCTCGCCCATCAGCTTGAGGTACCATGCCCACTGTTCGAAGCTGTAGTGGTGAGGCTTGTGGTCCTTTAGATGTCCAGCGAGGACTTGGATCTCGGAGATGAGGAGGAAGTGAAAATTTGTGCCGGTGGGAAGTTCATCTTTAGCGTCTCGCAACCGGGAGAGGGATCGTCGGACCTGGGAGGTAAAAGTTGAGTTGGTCCGGTGGTGGCCTAGCCGTCGAGGAGAAGAGTCTCGGTCGATGTTTGAATGGCGAGACCGGCCGCGTGCGTCTTGTCCATGATTTTGTTCTTCTGCTTTGACTATGGTGTCGGTGATTTGCTGAGTGGTATTACTTTGAGTTGATAGGTGTTTCTTGAGATCTTGAGGCGCCGGGGGATTCTTGTGATCTGGGAATATCCTTCCAAACGTGGCCTTGTGAATGATGTATTTGATATCACCAGAAAAGTTGCCCTCTCCGGGGAGGATAGTGACGTTTCCGAGTCGTAGAGTGCTATCACGGATGAGCTTGACAACGGTATCTCCAGCATTTGAGATGAGAACTGTCATGGTCGGCAATGCGAGGAGAGACCAAAAGACAAAGAATGACTTGCCCGCGTTGGATTTGGGGGTCTTGTCGCCGTATCCAATGGTGGTGAGAGAGACGAAGCAGAAATAGAAGCCGTCAAAGTACACCCAGCCCTGATACGGCTTCTCGGCCTTGACAAAGATGAAGGCACCCAGAAGCCACAGGATGAGCCATGAGCCTGTAGATATAGCCATGGCCATCCAGCGACGGCGGGAGGATGTTTGAGCCTGGATCTTGCGCATGAGGTCGAACTCGACCTTACGACGCTCATACTCTGTTGCTGGTAGTTTGCTAGAGAATTCGGAGTCGGCACGGTGCGGTTCTCGAATGGGCTCGAGGATGTCGTCGTCGCCTTTCTTGGTCATGCTGCGAACCATTCTTCGACGCTTCTTCTCTTCCATTCGGGCATCAACTTGACGTTTTCCGCGTTCGAGGACGAGACTCCGAATAGATCCGATGACCAGACCGAGACTAATAACTCCAATGAGGGCGTAGGGCATCATGAGGGCACGGCCCAGGGTCGTCTCTGCCGTAAAGTCTCCAAAACCAACGGTGAAGAGGGTCACGTCAGCCCAGTAGACGGCATCGAGATAGTTCCAGCCTTCAATGTTGGAGAAGATAAGGGCACCGATGAGTAGGTACATGAGAAACATGATGGTCTGGAGCATGAGGGTGCGTTGGCTGGGCGTCAAGTTAAAGTCCTTGCCATAGTGACGAGTCCACGCTCCGTAAAAGGTCACAACCATGAGCGAGGCGTCAACAAAGTAGAGGATGGCAGCCCACATGCCGTAGTAAAAGGCCTGTGACCAGATGAGCTCGTCCTTGCTGAACTTGAGGCCGTCCGTGAGCGGCCCCGAGGCTGTGGCCAAGAGAGAGATGAGGAGAATGGCCGAGATGTACCAGCCGATGATGGTGACGGGCTGAGCGATGGTGAAGCGGACGCGCCTGGCCATGTTGAGGAGGAGGAACATGTTTGAGATGATGGCCATGAAGAGCTGGATGGCATTGATGATGGTTAACCATGGGGGGTCGGTCACGTAGACCGCGTCGTCGACGTCTTCGTCGGGCTTGAGCTGCTGTCTCCATGGTCGAACGAGGGCACAGATACTGAAGGCAGAAGCAACGGGGCCAAGGGTGCCGGCGATCATGGGGAATGCTGATGAGGCGAACCACCAGCGACTGGTGATGTTAGCATGGATGTATATATAACTGTGAAAGTGATGTGCTTAACTTGGGGCTAGATGAGCATCATCATTCTCCATCCGCGTCTCATACGCGACGGATTCTTCAATGATTTCCGTCTCATCTTGGATGGTATCTCCCAAGTTGCCGTCGTCCATGGGGCCTGTTGTGTGAGGCTACTCGGTGGTGGTGTGAGGGGAGCTTGATTCGATCAAATCATACATATGCGGTAGGGTGCATCCATCGATCTCAGATGTGAAAGATGATATCCGAGTACACAGATGATACAAAGGATTCTCGTGTACTTGAAAGAAAGTTGCAATTGGGATCTTGAAAAGGTCTTGGCGATGAGGATCAAGGGTCCAAGGGAACGGGTTGAGGAAATCTTGGCATGGGGGAAAACACGCGGACGATGACGTCTTTTTCTGTCTGTTTTCAAAAGCGGGTTTCACGGGGAAAGGGTTTGTCTCATCAGACAGGATTTGCTAACTAGCTTCACTACAGAAAGTGCGGCTTTTCCGAATTAGTTGCTCCTACTCTCAAGGTAGTCATTGTTTACCAAGACGTACAAAGGCTGACCAAGGGATTCATAAGGGGAGAGGCGGTAACGGCGGATAAGAGGGAAAAGACGGCATCACGGGTTTTGGATAAGGGAATCATGCTGGTACTTGAGAGATACTTTGATCCCAGGGACTGGAATTATTGGTTTTAGCGGACGGAATTCAAGCTTTTTGGCACTGACGCCCTGCTGACCCTAGGGCTCTGTCAATCGAGATAGGGTGATTATGGGTACTTCCAAGAAACTTGGCTTGCCCCGTATTTTTCTGTTGTCCAATGGAATTAATTCTCCACATTCACTTCAAGTTTGTTCCTACATCGGCTCGTCGCCCTATCATTATCCTTTCACGATCCATGCAACCTGGCTGTACGGCTGATTTGCTCCCTTTACTCTCATTTTTGTATTTTCCTATGAATACTCTCTTGGAACTCTGACCTCGAGGGATCTTGGAGGGGTTACCGAGTCAACCTCATGCATGACTGTTCTCTCAGCCATATCTCACATTGAGCGTGTAAGTCGCGTCCTTACCAAGACCCTTTTCCACCTGGCTAATACTGTTCAATATAGAAACTTTAGAGCTCACACTAGAGACGCGTTTACGTGCCGCCAGTGCCTCGGGTATGCGGCTGCAGTATGCCAGCATGCCTTCTCCGCGTCTTCCGTGCTACCCGTAACCGCCTCATCAACGTTTGTGCTGGGCCGTCGCGGAGGCCGTTTAGCTCTCAGAGTCATGAGCGGGTTAGTGTTAGAACTGGCTCAGCAGGCTATGTCAACATAGAGTGAGAAACCTCCCTGATCTGTATAAACGATGCCAACCGACTGATCTACGATAGCCTCATCAATGTTGCTGAGCATCATTCACAATCTCCACTCTTTATTCATCTACCCCCGTTTCCTACCAGCAATGGAGAGCATCCTTCATTGCCCAACTTTCTTGAGGGGAAACCGGTTGCTAGTATCAACTATCGTTGGAACTCGTTTGATCCTGGATTGACGCAGATGCCTTCTACAGAGGGTCTCTGGCCAACACCTGTTCACGACATTGCGTTTGCCTACTCCTGGCTTGTCGAGAACCTCGCACCCGAGGGCATCCAGCGGCGCGACATTTACGTCTACGGATCTCACCTAGGCGCGAGCCTGGCAACCTCGCTCGCCCTGACAGAGTCACAGCCGCACAAGCCCTTCGGGGTTCGAGGTTTCGTGTCGTACAACGGCATCTACAACTGGACCATGTTCCTCCCCGACCACCCGGTGAACCGGACCACCTGGCGATCAAAGGGCACGGGGTTCATCTACAAGCCGCCGCAGGGGAGCGCGTACATGCAATACCTCCAAGAGCATCTGCCGGTCTTCTTCCAGTCGCCCAACGACCTGTTCGACCCCTTTGCCAGCCCGAGCCTGTTCTTCCACAACCCGGGCCTCAACATACCATCGTCCTACACCATGTCGGAAGACGACGCTGCGTGGATCGAGGCCATGACCAACCCAGATGCCGCGCCAGCAGCCCCGGAAAAGGCGCCGCGCAAGTCTCGGCTGGTGTTCCCACCCCGCAACTCGACGCTCAAAATCCCCGAGACCCTGCTGCTGTACGACTCCCCGGCACGTTCGAGCAAGCCAGAGCGGTCCAAGGGGGCGAAGCCATGGGGGAACTGTCTTGAGGTGCAGGCTCGGGAGCTGGCTGAGATGATGCACCGGAGCATTCAAGTAGTCGAGCTCAAGGAGAGGGGTCTCTGGGATGATGAGATTGACATGTGGGAGGATGAAGGGGAGCGGAGAGTCAAGGTTGAGGAAGCTGGGGAGGAGAGGGGAACGTTGGAGATGGATGAGAAGGGGGAGGAGGCTGTGGAGGAATGGTTGGCGGAGAGGATACGGTCGTGATCTAGAACATTTTTTTGGCTCTTCTAGAGCGACATGTAAAACCTGATATTCACCATGTAAGATAGCAATGGAAGTTTCCGTCGGTTGGCATTCGATGGCATGCACGTCTGTTTAGCCATCAGGCGGGTAGGTTTTTTTCGTGGGGGCGGCATCCATTCAGTGACGGCACTAAGAAACAGCGACAAGAAAGCTTGGGAAAGCTTAACTGGTGGAGAAGGGTCTGATAGGTTGTGACTTAGTGACATCCTGGGAATGAGCCTAGAACAGGTAAATAGCACGAAAAAAGGAATCAGATGAGGAGGAGTTGTTGCTTGGCGAAGGGGAAAAGTGATGATGCTTTGTATCACTAGCGAATATTTTGATACGGGGTAAATATTTGGCATTTGACACATCCTTTCTCATGTCCCTCCTCCTTCCTCCTGCACGGCATCCTCGTTGCGCGTCAAAAAGGTCGGGTGGTGGGTCGTTGAGAGATGCACGTTGTCGTCAGCGACAAGTGTTAGCGACGGTGGTATCTCGAGCCGGCAGAGCACTAACGGGTCACAAGGACGGCGGGGGTAGATACTGTTTACCATGGAAGTCCCTCTTCCCCCCATCCATCCATCCCTTTGATTCACCATCTGCCGCAGTCTCGGTTTCGGTTGCTCCCATCATCCATCCCTTGGTTCATTTCGAACCTTGGATACCTAATCACTGAGCGATAAAACAAGGATGCGTTGGCTGTACACTGCAAGATTACGGATAGTACGTCTTCATCTATCCCTGGACGATTGTGAATCATGATCCTTCCTTCAGGGGTCCTAACTGCTATAATTATTTCCAGTCGTCACTGTCACAGACAGAGAGAGGGAGCTGCAGGGCGATGTGGAACCCCCTGGCGTCGACGGTCTCGAACTTGGCACCACCCCTGGAAAGGCTTAATTATCAGTGGCCCAGAGCTTCCCGCCTCAGATTAGACCATCCACGCTGCGTGCTTCAGTCGAGATTGCATGTCACTCACTGTCTCCCAGGGAGGGGGAGCCCTTCTGTAATTTTTACCTCTGTGCTGTGCTCTGTTTGCACGAGTTTCATCTCCCGCCTGCTGGGGTAGGGGACCCCGTAACACGACCCAGAAACGGCAAAAAGCCCAGGCGTTAACAACAGGACTCGGATTCATCTCCACCCCCCATCTAGACCTCCATCTTCTTTTCCCCTCCCCAACTTTCATCCTCTTCATCTTCACACAGCTTTGTTCTGCTGCTAAAGTCATCGCCTGCTCTACCTGTCAGGTTCGCTACTTTGAGCACCATCTGGTACGTACGAAAAGTGGCACAGCATGCACCTTGAGCTTGTCCTCCATCGGCTTTGTTAGTGGGTGTTGGGCAAGCTTGTCAAGCTGCTGGAGCTGACCTGACCTCTGTATGAGAAGACCTCGGTCAGTAGCTGACGATTACCTATCTGTAGAATCTCACCCTTGAATCCATCTCCGCCTCGAAATCCGTCATCATGCCTGGAATCCGTGAGTTTTCCTCTTACGATGGCTGGCGCGCACCTCCGATAGCGCACCTACCAAGGCACCACCAAGACAGCTCAACTGACAATAATCCTCAACAGCTCTCCACGCCCTCGACAACCTCAAGGCCAAGCTCAAGGCCGCCTTCAAGAAGAAGGGCGAGAAGGAGCCCGAGAACAAGCCTGCCGAGAGCAAGCCTACCGAGACCACCACCGAGCCCACCAAGACCGAGGCCGCTGCTCCCCCAGCCCCAGCCAGTACGTTTGATGATCTGAGATGCTGTCAGATACGGCTCTCGTCCTAGCTGCTTCTTTCTAACCGTTGTGCGTTATAGCTGAGCCCGCTGCCCCCGTTACTGAGCCTGCCAAGGAGGAGGCCAAGCCCGAGACCGAGACAAAGCCAGAGGCTCCTGCTGCTGCTCCCGAGCCTGCTAAGACAGAGGCTGCTCCCGGTATGTTTACCTGCGAAACGACGATATTTATCTCGCTATGGATGGTTGCTAATGATTTTTTAGTACCTGCCACTGAACCTGCTGCTCCGGCCGCTGCCCCGACCACCGAAGCCGCTCCGGCTGCCGAGCCCGCCAAGACGGAGCCTGCCCCAGTTGCTGCCCCGGCTGCCGCCCCGGCCGTTGAGACTCCCGCTCTCGCTCCCGCTCCCGCTGCCGTCCCCGCTCCTGCTCCTGCTACCACCACCGAGGCTGCTCCCGCCGAGGCCCCTAAGGAGGAGAAGAAGGACGCTAATCCTCCAGCTCCCGCTCCCGCCCCTGCTGCTGCCTCTTAAATGCCCCCTTATGATCGATCTTTTTTAATGCTGCCAGATGGAGACATCTATCTTGCTTTTACCTCAACAATAGCGGCCATGTTGAATCGAACGGACTGTGCTCGTGTGTCCAGTCGATGGCGGCTGCTATAGAGACGGATTTTCTAGTTGCTTAGCAGCTTTGGCCTGCTTAGATGTTTCCTTTTTGTTCTAGCAGCTGGCTGGATACCCCGGACGGAGAAGTGTTGCGACATGTTTTTTCAAATCTATACCCTGCTTTTTATATCTAATGCACAAGCACTCTCCAAGCCTGTTGACTCCATATGTGCGCCTGAATAACCGTGTGTCTAAACCATGTTAAAGCTCCTATGAGCTGGCTACCCATCCCTTGCCCATGGCGCTTTGGTCATGGTGATTTGCCCGCTTGTAGATTCTGACTTGGGTGCTCCGCCCTGATGAGGTCTCGCAAGGGAACCAGAGCTGGGTCCCGGTGGTGGCATTCGGGAATACGGAATGCCTGGGCCTGTTGGCGCTGGCATTCTCGTCGCTTGAGCCCATGGTGCAGCGGTTCCAACTCCAGATGGTGGTGCGTGTGGCATTTGCGTAGGCTGATTCGCCATGTGAACGCTCTGGGTTGGGGTCGCCGCATCGGGATCGATCTCCCATGAGAAGAGCGAGCCAAAGGGGAAGTGCTGGACAACAGGAAACTTGGACAGCACCTCAGCGTTGAACATCTTGATCATGCCCTTGTTGATCTTGCCCCAGCCGTCGCGGATGCCAGAAATGTCGAACAGGATTGGACTGTGCTCCCAGAACGGACCCTTTTTTACATCGTTGATGAAGCCAATGGCGGAAAAGTACATGTTGACTTGACGCTGGTCCTCTACCACGGTGGCTTTTGTGACATCGCTGGGCTTCGGGGCGCCCTTGACTGAGCCCTCGGTGGGCATGGGCTCGGTGTCGTTTATGGGCCGCGCAAGCTGCGCAGAGCCGAAGATGTAGGGCATGAAGGAGTGGTCGTCGAGGCCCCAGACGCCGTGAGAACCAGCGGGTTCGAGGGTATATGTCAAGATGAGCTTCCTTACCACCCTTAGATATCTGTTTGTGTTAGTACGAACCAAAGTAATGTTGAGGAGCGGCCATACGGTTCGATAACGCTGAGAACGATTTCCCGTTCGATCTCGCCCCCAGTGTTTCCATCCTTGAAGTAACCCAGCTTCCACAAACACCCAAGAAAGGCGATGAAACTGAGTTCATGTCCCGTTCCGTAGTCTAGTCGCTGTACGCTTCCAAACCCGCCAAGGAGATAGCTGGAAACCTCCTCCAAAGCCGCGCCATCGCCAACCTTTAGTGTTTCGCCGAGTAGTCCTTCCCCAAGCAGCTTCGTCAAGTGGTCCTCAAGGATCGCGTACCACTTGCGAAAGCTCACGTTTCCGAATCTTCGAGGACCCGGGTCGGGAGGAGCGTCGTCGATGAAGCGTTCGATCTTGGATAGTAGACTCTGGAGAGCTTGGATGGACGGCGATGTCGGGGG
>JABCKE020000853.1:0-17717 GCA_013186425.2 Fusarium sp. NRRL 62610
TTTTTTTGGCCCCATGATATGAAGAAAGAACACAATAGTATTTGGAAACCTATCTATAAACATACGCCAACAACTCCAATCCATTAGGAGAAAACAAGAAATGGAAACCCTTTCTATCACTCATCCTTCAAGCCCTGCTTTTTTGGCCAGCACCCAACCAGGTTAGAAGACGAATTAAACCTGACTGTGAGCCTCAACACTAGACTCAGCGCGCAGCACCTCATCTTGGCAACTTGCGTCACCTCTTTGCTCTAGCAGCAAACTGGATGGCACCACTTCTAGTGGCGTCTGGCCATCATACAATGCCCCCGAGGGATCCCCACCGACGGACCCTTTTGCTTTCGGATTCTATCCTCGATTTGGTTCATCGTACACGCACGCACCGTCGCGGTCCTACTCAAAGCACCGACAACGCTCACACCTCGACCGATTAGATCATGGAAAGCATGTGCGCAACAGCATAGATCATCATGACAGCCAGAGTAGTCGTGCAGACATATCGCAGAGCGACATTGTACATCTGATGACGGTTCCTGCGGCGCGAGCGAGAAACAAAGTCCGAGTTATCGTTGACGCGGGGAAACTCGCAGCCCTTGGGCACAGGCTGACCAAGGAACTCGCAAAGAGGCTCCCACCCGTCGGTAATCTTGTACTCGAGAAGATTCTCCTTGGGAACGAGGCTTCGAACCTCTGCGTAGTGTCGACGGAAAACGTCCTTGCCACGGTTGGGAAAGTCGCCCTCGAAAAAGGTATCAAAGAACTTGCGGAGCATAGGATAGTACATTGAAGCAGCCCAGTCAAAGTGTGAAAGCCATCGAAGCTCGTGATCGGTGACACGCCAGTAGACGGTCCTCATGGTGGATGCGTGCCAAGAGTCGACGTCGCGGTTGGTGAGGACGACCTTTGCCTCGGGGTAGGCTTCGATGAGCTCCTTTGCGAAGGCGATGGCTGGCCAGTCGCAGACGGCTTGGGCGCCGCCTAGGAGTTGGTCCCAGTCCTTGCGGGTGAAGGGTTCGCCTTGCTTGTCGTACTTTGCGCAGAGGGCGTCCATCCACATGAGTGCGTCGGGAGGGTTTTCGATGGAGCAGTTCATCATGTGGTATGTGTCGACGTAGCCGAGTTGCTTCATGGCGGCGCGCATGGCTAGGAGTGTTAGCTATAGCTGAGAAGTCAAAGGATAAAACGTACAGGCTGTGCCGGTGCGTCCAACACCGAGGATGAGAACCTTCATGGGCACCGAGCGGGTGCAGGTTCGACGGTTAATGCAGGTGTCACTAGTAAAGATGTCGGTGACAGGACGAGGGGTGAACTTGGAAGAGTATGCCATTGTGACGGTTGAGAAAAAAGGGTATCAATAGGGATAACGGAGATGCTAAACAGGAAGGATTGTAGGTGAAGCGATCGAGAGAGGTGATTCTGCCAAGAGGATGATGATGGAAACAAGTTGAGTATAAAAGAACAAGACGAAACAAAGAGGACAATGGTCTTTTACAGCTTTCATCCCAGTGACCATGTAATGCCACCAGATACACAAATGAACTGAACTCCCACATCCCTCCTCAGTGTGTGCGTGTACAATGAGCAACGGGGTCCCCATAATTCAGAGACCCCGACCCAACCTCTCTCTGGGCCCTTGCCTCGTCGTCGTCGTCGTTGATCGATCCCATCATGGATGATTTTCTTCAGGAGAAGGAACCAGACGGAGACGGACCGTGGGGAACCGTTGTAAGTGAGTCGTCTACTAATAACACGCCCTTCCTGAGGCTCCTGCTTTTGTGGGGCTGTAGCGAGGGACCCATGTAGAGGGGTGAGACACTTTGAGGGCAAGAGCCTCTGGTCTTGAAGTCGATAACTTCAGTCTGGAGGTAGATGATGAGTCTCGAGATGAATGGAATTACGCTGCATTCAAGGCTTCCTGTATCCTCAAGCCAGCAACGTCTTGCCCTCGTTGGTATACCTGCAATAAACCATCCTCTGCAAAAGGCCATGACTCCTCACACCCTGCAGCCAAGCATCCAAATTGTCCGACTCAACTCACCATCTTCCCTGTCCCATGAAAGAACCGTACCTTACATTTCCTCTCAGGGGAAAAAAGCGCGGATTCTTTCCCTTTCAGCCTCCCTACCCGAGTAACACATCTCTTCCGATTGATAGCACGGCCAAAGCTTGTGCTCGCATTAGAAGACTTCTAATGTGGATCAAAAATGCTTCTGTTTCTCCACATTCACTTAAATAAGAAGCTTACGCGGCCCAGACATTCATCCAACTCCATTCAAACGTCTGTCGAGTGTTTTTTCAGCTAGAGAAGAGGTAAAGTCTGAGCTCACGCCACATATCAGCCGCTTAGGTAGTGTTTGATCTTGCATGCCGGGCATCATATGGCTGGGAGTCCCGGATGGTCACTGCAAGACCAACCACCATCTTGTGTCAAGCAGTACATGATCTTGTTTTCATAGAACAAGTCTACAGCTTAACCATCCAGAACGCTCTGATCAGGGACACGCACACAGACAAAAGCAACATGGCACAAACAGGTCCCAACGGCAGATAGTTGGCCACCCGGCACCGATATCCAAACAGCGCCGGATGTCGGAGGCGCCGGACCATCGGCCCCTCTAATCCACATCCCGAGCTCCATCAACATCCATCAACTCCCTGCGGCGTGAAGAGCGCGGATAAGTGGGAGGATTACGCGCGTCTAGGGCAGGGGAATGTAAATGTAGCAGCTATGCATCGTCACAGCATCATGTAACCGCCCCAAGTTGCAGCCGGAGGGATCCTATCCTTGAGGTGCAGCAAGCCACAGCTGTCCCTGGAACACACAAAACCAGATCGGTATTTAGATGGTTCCTGAATAAGTTGTACATTTAGAACACTGCTTACCTTGCACAATCCGCCTCCGGATAAATGTCAACAGCGTGGTGTCTCGACCTAGATCTGAGACACTCCGACGGAAATATTTGTTGAGCGTTACACATTGGTTGTTACTATCTAGACGGGATGACGTGCACGGGGTGAAACACTTGATAATCCGTCTCGTCTTTTTTTTCTCACCAAGGATGAATCGTTGATCGACGGCGCTAATCATGGCAGAAACTCAATCTATTGATTATAACTACGCGGCCAAGATTTCACTTCTGCCGCGCGTAGAAATGCGTGTGCCGACTCAGCCTTGGCGGGTTGTGGGAGAGGGAGGATGTAAGTCAGCTTTTGTACGCCACAAACATCAAAGCTTGAATAAGACGATATTGCTAGAAGGAAAAGTAAAGATTAGCTTGGTAAATGGTTCGCGTCCCCAGTAATTTAAGGGATTCTCTCACCTTAACCTTGAGCCTGTCCTGTATATGGTGATCAACTTGAGACCCGTCTCAGGACAAGGGGGGAATTCGCTCCGATCCCCGACCAGCCGAGCGAGCGACAAGCCGGGACAATTTGCTCTTGGCATAAGCGATGTTCCGCTTGATGTAGCGGGTATAGCGTGCTTGAAGACGTTCAATGGTGGGATGAATATCCACGGAGAGATGCTCTCCTTGTGTGTTTTGAAGAAGGGGTTTGAAGATCTTT
This sequence comes from Fusarium sp. NRRL 62610, assembly GCA_013186425.2. Taxonomy (NCBI): domain Eukaryota; kingdom Fungi; phylum Ascomycota; class Sordariomycetes; order Hypocreales; family Nectriaceae; genus Fusarium; species Fusarium sp. NRRL 62610. The sequence continues at coordinate 3,565 of JABCKE020000853.1, forward strand.
GCGCAGGATACTACTTTTTTTGGTGGTTTCTCCTGTCAGAACTGATCTGATCCAAGCTCTTGATTCAATAATAGCACAAGATATTTTTATCACTGCATCTGTAATCCCCATTGGTACCATATCAGCTTCTGTCTGCTCGAGACCAACAGTTTGATGGAGCTGGATGGCGTGGCTGCCGTGGTGCACACCCCACCCCCTGTAAGGACAGGCGCCCAGCACCCGGGATACAGTGGAGGGCGCTAATTTAGCGGCCAAGGGGCCCGTCCATCACTCGACTGGGCATCTCGGGGCCGGGATTGACGCGTGGGCAGACGAAGCTATATCCATTCCATTCCATCAAACACCGGTATATCCGTTTCCTAATAGCGTCTGGTTTGTATTAGAACAAGTCGAACGAGATGATAAAAGTGAGTGTGTTTGAGAAACACGCCTCATCCCATACTAGTGGAGTGACGTGGAATCGAGGCTCCCACTCCCCTGATGAGAAACAAATCCATGGCCCAGGAGCTTTGAGCTGTTATGTGTCTTCCCCTGTCAGTCTTGAAAAGTGGTTCCTGGATTGCGTGGAGTGAGGCGAGTTTTTTCCTTCACCAAAGCACAAGCCATTAGAGATTCATTTGTCGTGCGTTGCAGTGTTCCTTCTCTTGCTAAGCAGCGTCGTCGTCGTCGTCGTCCACCTTGAAACTAAACATCAATGTCCTACCGAGTAAAACAATCATATCCTCGACCGCGTAACCTCGGCACTTTTCTTTTCTCTTTTCTGTCGCTCCCTTAAAGACAAAATTCGTTCACCCTCTCTAGCCACGCGGCCTGGCTGGCTGCTTCACACCCCTCATCACCTAAAAGCTGTCCACCTTGCTGCATGTTCTCCTTCTTATCCCGCTTAATACTCCCCTAGCGAGAACTTTTTCCTCATTTTGTTTATCTATCCCTGTTTCTTTTGTTTATCGTGTCTGGTTTCAATACCGGTTCTTTTCTCGTCTGCTGGTTCAGCCGCACTGCTATTCGTGTCCTCTTGGACTACCTTTACGCTTATCACCTGTTCTTTCAAAGAGAACCTATACATCTCCTTTTTCTTTTTTTATACATGTTTATACCCCGAAGCTTAGCTATTATGCCTCCTGGTATATTAAGCAATGAACCCGGTATCGGCCAGCCTAGAGGTCACCACAGATGGCGCTCCCGCCATGAGCGCCGGAATTCGGACATACCCAGTATCCAAGTTAACGGCATCGACAATGAAGACATTGAACAGAGAATCCCCGTGTCAGAAAAACCCGTCCAAAAAGGCCCGGTATCATGGATGTCACTCCCCAGAAAAGACCAACTCCTAGTCCTCTTCATAGGCCGCCTAGCCGACTTTCTCCAAATAGCCTCCCTCCAAGCCTACGTCTTCTACCAGCTAAAGTCCATGGACGGATCCCTCACCGACTCTCGCATCTCCGAGCGCGCGGGGATTCTTCAAGGCTGCTTCACCGGTGCTCAAGTCTGCACCGCTATCCTATGGGGAAAGATTGCCGACGCGAGCTGGTGTGGGAGAAAGTGGGCTTTGGTGATTGGACTTGGAGGTACGGCTCTTTCTTGTGTTGGATATGGGTTTTCTACTACTTTCTTTTGGGCGGCTTTTTGGAGGGTGTTTGGGGGCGCTATTAATGGCACTGTTGGGATTATGTGAGTTTGAACTTTTGAAGTTGAAGTTGGAGTATGCTGATGATGTACAGACGTACCATGATATCAGAAATCACCATTGAGAAAAAGTATCAGTCTCGAGCATTTTTGCTTCTTCCTCTAAGCTTCAATGCTGCTAGCATGCTCGGCCCAGGTTCGTTTCCTTGTACTCTTCTCATCTATAATCACTGACATCAGTACAGTTCTGGGTGGTATTCTGGCAGACCCTTCCAAGACACTCCCGAATTACTTTGGGGAGGGAACCATGTTTGACTTTCAATGGATTCGAGATTATCCATTTGCCCTGCCTAGCATGCTAAATGCCTTCTTCCTCGCCGTTTCCACCATCATCACCGTCCTATTCCTAGAAGAGGTAAGCTAGCCCTCAATAATGTGATCAAGCCGTACTGACGCGAATAGACATCGAAAGAGAGGCGAAACCTATATGACCCAGGCCTTCACCTAGCCTCCTCCATAAAACACTGGTTCACAGGAGGAAAATCCAACGCAGGCTACATCCACATCCCAACTGAACCCGACGAAAAGACCATGACTGAAAAGCCAACACCGACTAAGCGCAAGGTCCTGGCCCATCTACCCTTCCATCGCATCTGGACCCGTAATGTCTGCTTCACTCTTATCAACAGCGCTTTTTACGACTTTCAACTTGGATCCTTTACGAATATCTGGTCTTTGTACTTGTCTACGCCGAGATATGGAACTCCCAAGTCGACGACTGAGAGTGCGGGGAATTATGCTCGTTCGTTGCCGTTGCTTTTCACCGGGGGTTTGGGTATGCCTGCTTCTACGGTTGGCGTTGCGACTTCGTTCCTTGGTCTGCTTGGTATACTCTTGCAGATCTTCCTTTATCCCAAGGTTCAAGGTCGTCTGGGTACGATGCGTTCGTTTAGATGGTTCCTCATTCTCTTCCCTGTGGCCTACTTTGTTGGTCCATACCTATCCATTTTACCATCAACGACAGAACCACCCGAACCAGCATCAGGTCCCTTTATCTGGGGAGGTATAATTCTCGTACTACTCCTCCAAGTCATGGCCCGTACATTCACATTACCAGCCACCATCATCCTTCTCAACAACTGCAGTCCGCATCCCAGCGTACTAGGAACCATCCACGGCCTAGGCCAGAGCGTTTCAGCAGGCTTTCGTACCGTCGGACCTGTTGTTGGTGGGTGGTGGTATGGGTATGGTCTTGACATTGGGATGGTGGCTTGGGGTTGGTGGGGAACTGCGGGAGTCGCGGTGTTGGGGTGCTTTACTGCCATGGCGATGCATGAAGGATCGGGTCATGAGATTTTCTTGGAGGGAGAGGAGGACATGGATAGAGAGTCGTAAGGTGATACTCATTAGTTATGCACCGATAGTTGTGCTCAATGATACATTTCAAGTCTAAAGCGTCTAGCAGTCACTCGTAATATCGTGTCGAAGAAGACAAACACCCAATGCTGATTTCCCGTGCGTATCTTGCCCACCGATATGTCTGAAACCCGGCTGCTTCTTCTCTCCTATTCTCGTATACGCTCTATCATCTAGTATTTTGAAGGAGCAATCCCGTTATACCATCTTAAATGCGGCAATGTGTCATAATTCTCGTTACCATCGTCTATCGCCCCCTTTTTATTACCCTGTATCATCTAAGAAACCCATAATCTTGATAAAGCAAAGGCTGGCGCCTGTATCGTCTTGAAACAAACACTCTAACTCGCGTTGAAACGGGAATGTATGTAATCAACCAGTCAAAAAGAAAAGAAAGAAAAAAAAAAGTCCCAAAGAAATTCCGTTATTCATCATGGTCGTGATCCTCTGTTGCAACTTCGGCCCCCAGCGACTTCTCGTCCGGTAGTACGATGGCGCGGTCTAGGGCATATGGTAGGCCTCGGTGTCGTCCACGGATCATCATGGCGCAGATAACAAGCTTGCTGAATGTGGAATATTCGGTGCAGAACGATGATGCTATGGTCGGGTAACCGAGACTCAGACCGACATTGCAGCTTAGGAACGGTCAGCGATAGTCTTTAGAATGAAGGGGCAGACCTACTATGCTGAGACACCTTCGAATAGAATAGCCCACGTAGTAAAAGCCTACACTCGTGTTAGAGTTGAATCGAGTTAGGATGAGGGGAGTACTCACTGGATCGTCGCCGTTCATGATCCTCTTCGATTCCGCAATGCAAACACAAAACAATCCAAGACAGATATACCACAAGTCAAAACTCAGCTGGTTCCTAAGGTGAGTGACAAAGTAGGACCCTCCGTTTTGCTCATCTGGCTGACTGATGCTGGGCTCGTAAAGTCCCAGCGAACGCTCCTCGTACGTGTTCGAAGATCGAACAGCAATGGAGATTGGGTACACCGAGACGTACATCATGACCAGAAGACTCATCTGCACAGCGGGGTTCACCGCGGCCAAGTTGAAAGTTGTCGTTCCGGTGTGTCGGGAGCTGACGGCTTGGAAAACTGAGGCAGCGAAGCGACGCCAACCAGGGAGACTAGCCACAGCTGGGTTGTCAAGATCGAGTAGGATGATGAAAAGGATATCGACGATGTTGAGCAGTGCCAAGATACTCAAGAGTGCCAAGGTCGGTCCACTGGGGAATAGGAGAGTATAGCACCGACGGGGGTGGTTGAGTAGGAATGAAAGCGGCTCGTGGAGAGACGAGTCTTCCGGAAGAAGCTTCGATGTGCTCCAGAGAATGAATCGGAGGATCACGGGGTAAAAGGTATGACCAGCTAGAGCAAGAACGCTCATAATGAGCATCGGAGCCGGGGCGTCGCTGAACGACATCATCGAGTCAGGCGTAAGAGTGAAGCCCAAGTTATCTACCATGGTTTGAGCGGAATAGATAGCCCTGAGAGCAAGGTGAGAATCATTACCCCTGAATTGGGAAACGACTTACCACCAGATCTTGTTCTGCCCGCTTTCTTCGATGTGGTCGGTATACTTTGAAGGAGCATACTGGATCCATCCAATAAGGCAGATCATTCCGATAAAATGTAGACCAAAGAAGTACGCTGGAATCGTCAGGTTCTCATCTGCCAGGTAATCTTTCTTAAACTTACACAATATGATCTTGAGAAGCAACTTCAAGCTTCGATACTCGATACCACCGAGTTCCTCACGATCCTGGGACGACAAGTTATGGAACATGGAGTTGCGGCCAACAGTGACCTCACGCGAGAGCTGGGGAAAGTCTCCCGCGGCCATAGTCGGTGCGGTGGGTAGACGCTCCCTACGCGGATCTCGACCACCGCCGATAACGAACATGGACGAGGCTACGGTGGCGACGCGCTCCATAGAGCGGGCTTCACTGATTCGGAGACCAGCACTGCGGCGACGACGGAGATTACTGCCGGGTGTCGAATACGTTCGAGTTATTGTCTCGATTTCGTCGTCTGAAGAAGTGGTTAGTCTGGGGATCCAAGTACTTGTCAAGGTATTTTACCATCCCGACCATCCCCGTTTGTTCCGTGTAGCTCTACTAGCGGCTTTCCTAGGTAAAGTTAGTAATGAAAGCAAACGTTAGTTCATTGCAGCTTACCTCGATCACGATCACGGGGACCAGGGATATATAGAGTGGCCTCGTGTCTGGGGTGATGGTCGGTAGACGGGTCGAACGTGATTCGGGGCTCCAGCTGGTTTGCTCGCTTAGATTCCTCTCCCTCCTCTTCGTCATCATCTTCGGGGAGCTTCTCATCATCCACGGCCGTACGCGGAGGAACTGGATGATGAGGTGTCTTGGATGGCGGAGGCTCTGTCCGGCTCCTCTCCTCGATGCGAGGGAGGGTGTCCTCGATAACGGTTCGAACCGAGCTTGGTCGAGTAGGGCCGGATGGTTCAGGACTAGACTCAGAGCTAGGAGATTCTGGCTGCGGGAGCCCTGAGCCAAGTTCGGGGTCGTCCTCTTTCTGGACCACACCACCGTCGCCGTTACCGTTTCGACGGCGCTGTCGTAGAAGGAATGGAGCTTTGGGGGTAGAAGTATTAGTACAAACGGTTTCGTCGTTTGGGAGAAACGGGCACGACATACCGGCCTTTTTTAGGTGGCGATTAAACCAAAACAGACGGACAACGACTACAATTATGTTGATAAATACCAGGTTCGCGAACATGGGCACAAAGTACAGGTACAGCTGCTGATAGACCCGTAGTTCCTTGAGATCGACACTAGAGACGGTCTCGTATTAGCTTCACCCTCTGCGACCGTTGAAGACTCGACAGATGGATGACTTACGTGGCTAGACCTGTGACGGTCGAAGCACTGGCGCCCATAAAGTAGGCATCGATAGCACTGATGTTGCCCTCAGGGTACAGGATCAAAAAGCTGAGCAGTCCCAAGAAGAGGATGTACAAATCTGCCAAGAGAAATCAATCTCAGCCACAGGGTCCCCGGATCAACGCGACGAGGGCTCGATCGATGATCTTGCTTGGCACTTTCACTTACAATGCAACTTGACAAAGTTCAAGTCGGGGCGCCACATGGTTGCGTTGCGCTGCTGATTGCCAGAACTGGCTTCAACGTCGGGCAAGCAAGGGGGCTTCGCCGCAGGTTGCGGGCGTAGAGATAGAGGTAAAGACGACTCTTTGGTGCCGGTTTCCGTTGAAGGAGGATGTGAGTTTAACTGATTAAGGAAAAGGAGGAAAAACCTTCGAGTAATGAGCGAATTAGTGCCAAGACTTACGCTCGGCACCCTGGTCTGAGGATATCTGCACAACCAAAGTGGTGCGTCAACAGGCGAGGGCGGCGTGTCTAACAACAAAGGTGTATCTCACCTGCAGGGCTGGCTAAGTCAGGAACAAGGGGCTGTCATGGTCATGTTAAGAGAAAACTCCAAGCGACAAGACAAGGATTCTAGCCAAGGCCTTGGTTGGATCGGCACTTGGAGATGGGCACGGCCGATGAGAAGCGCAGTGCGTGCTGGCTGCTCGGGCTTGCCGTCCAGGGAAATAGCGGTATCGGTAGGGGACCCCTAGGAGGCCTCGCGATGCCTTTTTGGGTCATTAGACGTCATGACAGGTTAGGATTTGGATGACAATGGGTGATTCAAGGGGCGATGAATTGGGGTGATCTGACAGTGGTGATCGGTGGTGGCAGTGCTGGTGCGGAATTGAGAGGGCATCACCTGGCAGTGGCAGATGAGTATCACATGTTGAAAGACAGCTTACATTCGGGAGAACGGGAGCGAAGAATTTAGTGCCATTGCTTATTTCCAAGCGTATTTTTTTTCTTCTCTCGCAAGTATTTTTCAGGTCACAGGCTGCATCATGAGTTCATGCAAGGGAGGAAACAGAATTTGATGCTTTTGACCAATATAATGGGGCTGCAAACGCAAGCCCTGCGCATTTCGTGTAACATGGGTCCCATCTGCAGAGATTTTCATGAGGTAAGAAAAAAAAGAAAAAATGAGAAGGAAAAGGGGAAAGAGACAGGATGTGCGAAAACATGGTAAAATGCCTGATAAGAATGTGAATCGCATGCATTTCTTTAAAAACAATTATCCACCCCCCGCTTTGAATAAGACGTTGTCTCTGCCAAGCGCCAAGCCTCGAACTCCTGGAAGCATTGAAAATGGCTGTTCCTGGTTCGCCGAGACGTTTCCGAAATGGACGGACAATTATGTCACCAATTGAAAAACGCAAAGCCGACTCCGCGGACAGCCCAGCCCAGCTAAACAAAGCTCAAAGCTGGGGCTGGTCTGGGCTGATCGTAGAGTGTGGGTCTCATCTGTTGAAGCTGTCGCTCGTCCCCGTCCGTTCCCATCAAAAGACGCGCCTCGCGTAAACGGAACCGGAAGCGCGTCGTCCGCCCATTAACACGTCCTAGCTCCTACATCATCGCCATTGTTCCGTTCCGTCAGTCCAGTCGCAAGTCTGACCTGACCTGACAACAACATCAACAATTCCCATCGCGATAATCCCGCGCTGTCGCCCGCGGTTTCAATCATCGCAATGGACTTCAACTTTGGCCAGGATGGCGCCTCTGGCTCTGCATCATCTACAGGCTGGTTGGGCTTCGGCTCTTCTCAGCGCGTGATGGTCGCATCATCGTCACCTGGTGCGCCCAATCCCATTGGAAACCCTGTTAACGATATTGAACCCGATGATATTTCTTTCGCCGAGTCCTATCGCCCAGAGAACTCGCCCCTCTTCAATCCCATGTTTATGCCTCGCGCGACCGTCCCAGAGCCCCCTTCCGCCCGTCGCTGGCCTTGGCAGCGCGACTCGTCAGTTCTTGATGCCAGTGTCGATAATCTCGCGTCGCCAACCGTTTCCGGACTCGTCGCTCAACCTGAAAACCTGTCAAATCCATCCGAAGAGTCTGCCCCTCAAGATGCCGACGCGCCTGAACCCGTCAACCCCTCGTCGCCTGGACGTGGTCCTTGGTCGCCGTTGCAACAATCAGCTGCTCAGGCTGAAGATGACGCCATCCATCAAACCACCGTCGAGGAGTCCATTTCGCAGGACGAAACTGCTCTTGAGCCCACCACGATCGAGACGCGAATTGAGATCACCGAAACCGTCATTCAGTCGTCCGAGAAGCAGCCCGAGTCAGGATTTGAGCAAGAGGATGAGGCTGCTCAACGTGGCGAAAGCGAACGTGTTGAGGAAACACCTCCTGAACCCATCTCTCAAGAGCTGCGGGAATCTCCAGAGTCTGCACCAGCCACTGCGGAGGGTGTCAGCACCAAACTCGCGTTGCCCTCCATCGAGGCGGACTCCACGAAGCGAATGTCGGCGCCCCCGGGAGTCGTTCTCCCGGCCCAGCCAGATAGTCCTCAGGCGCGAAGAGCACTCTCAACTCCTTCTCTGGTTGTCGAGCTCAAGTCCTTGACAGAGCCAGAGAAGGCCGCCTTTGGGGACGAGATCCTTGCTTCTGATGATGAGGAGGAGGCGGATGAATCTGCCGCACCGCCTTCTTCCAGGCGAGGCCGACGGACTACCAAGGAACTCTTGTCGAGCGCTGCCAAGTCTACCGTGAAAGGCGTTCGTGGACGTCGTGGCCTTGCCTCGGCACCTGCCTCTCCCGCTGTTAAGGCTCCTTCATCTGCTACAAAGAGGGCACGAAAGTCCATGCTTGCCAGTATTGCTACAACTGAAACACCCAAGAAGCGTGGACGTCCTCGAAAGAGCGATGTCGCCGCTACACCAGCTACAGCTCCAAGCACTGGAAAGAGAGGCCGACCAAGGAAATCGGATGCAACCTCAAGCGCCGTTCCAAGTGCTGTTGCTCCGTCTGCTAGAGGTCGCCGTGCTGCTAGTGCTAGCAAGGCCGCACCTACTCCTAGACGGGTCACCATCGCACGATCCCCAAAGACTGCACCCAGGCCTCGAACGGCGGCGGCGCGAACGTCTAGTGTTCGTTCTCGTGGAGTTTCAAATGCAGCCACTCCGGTCACAACACCTGCTACCACCCCCAAGCGACGTGGCAGACCCCCAAAGAACACTCCTCAGCCAACCTCTACCGACCCTGAGGTTGAGGCTCCTGAAGCTGAAGGACCTGAGAGCGCCAGCCGGTCTGCCAAGAGCACACGAACTGTCAAGCCACGTGCTGTTCCCTCTCCTGCCAGGCGAGCCCGACCAGGCAGGAAAGTAGTTGCGCCTGCTACTCAAGCCGAGTCTCAACCTCCCACACGAAGGAGCCGCCGGGCCGCTGCCGAGCCTGAAGAGCAGGAGAAGCCCACGGATGATGCAGTCGCAGAGGCTCCCAAGAGACGCGGGCGTCCACCCAAGAACCTCGACGTCGCAAAGCCCGAAGAACCCGCACCAGAGACAAAGACCAGGAAGCGCGGTCGTGCTGCTGCAACTGAAGACACTCCCGCAGAAGAGCCCATGCAAAAGAAGCGAGGTCGCGCGGCCAAGGCTGCACCGGAAGAAGCTCCAGCTCCCAAGCGAGCTCGTCGGGGAGCAGCGGCATCCAAGGCCGTCGAAGAGGCAGCATCCGAACCCGCACCGGCCAAGAAGCGTGGAGTTGCCGCCGTTTCAAAGAAGATGGCCAAGAACGCTGCGATCGAGCCTGAGCTCACTTCCACACGACGCGGAAGATCGGCTGCCACAGCCGCCACGACCAACGGTGTTGCAGCTGATACCACCAAGAAGCGCGGTTCTAAGCGAGCAGCTGCCGAGCTTGAAGCAGAGCCCGAATCTCCCGAGCCTCCAAAGAAACGTGGTCGATCCAAGAAGGCTGCCGCTGAACCCGAGCCCGAGCCTGAAGTAGCTGAGGCCCCGGCAAAGAAGGGCCGTGCCACCCGAAAGGCCAAGGAACCAGTTGTCAAGGACGATGAACCAGCCACCGGACGACGGACCGGACGTTCAACCAAGGCTACCAAGGCCGCGGCTGAGGAGCCAGCTCCTACACGAGGCAGATCTAGCCGTGCCAAGGCTGCTCCTGTCGAGGAGGAGGCCAAACCAGCCGCCAAACCCCGTGGTCGTGCTGCGAAGAAGGCTGCTGAGCCTGCGGCTGAAGAGGAAGAGCCCGCCAAGCCCACCAAGACCCGTGGCCGCGCCGCTTCTAAGAAAGCGTCGGAGCCTGTCGAGGAGGCTAAGTCAGCTTCTAAGCCTCGTGGTCGCGCTGCAGCAAAGAAGGCGACTGAGCCCGCCGTCGAAGAGGAAGAGCCCAAGTCAAAGACCCGTGGCAGACCCGGCAAGGCCAAGTCCGGCAAGGGCGAGCTCCCCAGCACAAAGTCTTCAGACGCTCCTACGACAAAGCGAGGACGAGCTGCAAAGGCACCGGCAGTCAAGGCTGCTTCCCCAAAGGGTGTTGTCAAGAAGGGTAGGGCGGCACAGACAGGTGTTCGGAGGGGACTTCGATCAAAGGCTTGAGTACCTGTCGAAATAGACATTGATGAAATACGTATCTGAAAATTGGGCGGGAACCTGTTTAGTCGATGGTTTATATGGCTTTGGATGAGGGAGGCATGGCTTTTGTGTATTGGCGTTAACGGTAGATGAAGGTTCTGTCTGTGATGGACGAGGAATGGATGGAATGGGATGGAATAGCATCATGAGAAACAACGCTTTGAGGTCAATCAATACAAACACTTGAGTACGATGACATGTTCTGTTCAAGTTGTCGTGATGTGCTTCTGTTGCAACCTGGCTTGCTCAACCAGTAGTACATATAGATCCAGACTGCCCACCTAAGGAGAAGAGCGTCTCAGGGGCTGCTGTGACGAATATCAAGGCTGATGGGGATGACGATGTCAACGTCATCCCCAGCTCAGGACCTACAAATGGGCCAAGAGAGTAACAACATCAGGTGTGTGTTAATGTTGCAGCTGCCCAGCGTTTCTCGGTCAACATCATGGCAGTCTTTGCAAAGATGTTGCAGAAAGATAATAGTGTATTGACAAAACTCAACATCATCTCACTTTTACTCGAGGGCATACCGAGGAAACGAGAAGAGCTAATATATATCCGACTACCGAACCAGATGTGGCAGATATGCTGCCGTTCTATAGAATCACTGTTGGGAAATCACTATCAACAAACTCCTATCCCCCAAGCTGTCACTTCGTGCAAGCAACTCCGTCACAGTAGTCCAACATGCTACTTGTATGCTAATCAGCCCTTAAAGCTAATTGTCGTACAGCTCCGGATCCGCAGATGGGTTCTTGACGGAAGATGGCCACATCATTCGTATTCCTTCTTCCAACCGGGCCAGAGTCAGGTCCTAGCCCTTGTTCTGGCACCAGCTATGGACTGTCTGGATGGCACTCTTGATCTGTCTGCCGTCAAGGTCCCATAAACCCAGCTGGGTGATCTCCTCATCATTCAGCGGCATGGCGTTGGGTTCGTCCGGTGCCACCTCTTCCCCTCCCTCCGAGTTACTTCTTATATCTCTCTGCTTCGGCACACGGCGGAGGTGCATTCTCCAGACTTTCTCCCGTTTTTTCGGCATGAAAAGGGGGTGGAACACGAGGTGTATGTTGGCCCTGCTACAGAACGCGCCATCGATTGCCCCGGTGGGCAAGTTTGTTGTAAGAAAGATGATGCCGCTAAAATACTCGAGCTCGTAAAGAAAGGCACTGGCCAACTCGTTGCGCCTAACATCGCGAGGCCCTCGCGCGGCTATGAAGGCATCCGCCCCGTCCAGAAGTATTATCGCGTCCCACGCCGCAGCCGTCTTCGAGGCTAGAAAGAAATTGGAACTGAGGGGGGCGACCTGGGTGCCCAGGTCGTCGGCTTGAAGGTGATAGAGAGGCCGACGGAGGTGTTCTGCGATAGCTTCGGCCATCAGAGTCTTGCCTGTGCCAGGGGAGCCCGAGAGAAGGACAACGAGACCTTGCCCTTTGCCAACGATGACATCTTGCATGGCCGTTGAAGTGCCATTGTTCATGTTGTGATTCTGGACAAGGGAAAGAACCAGTTCCTTTTTCGGCTCATTATAGACGAGTTGAGAGTAAGCCTGGGGGTTCCAAGTAATTGGTTGAATGTCTTCGACGTAGAATTGGACTGGCCAAACAAATTGTCAGCTAGGTAGTCATTGGAGCATGCAAGAAAGACAAGACCTACCCCACAGCTTGCCCTTCAGGGAAAAGCCACGAATTGTCTCGTTCATGAAGACAAGTTCATTAGGTCTCTGAAGCATCTCATTCTTGTTATTAGCTTGATCCTCGGCACTGAGTCTCTGTCGCGGGCCATTGGAATTGTCGCCTTCTGGTCGGTCCCGCATCCACTCTTTCTCAGGATCATCTTTCACTCGATGTCCTTGATATATGTGATAGCCCCATACGTCGATTACGATGCGGCCGTTCACATTTTGCTTCACCGGGACAGGCCCGGTCTCGACTATGGCGATGCCATTGTAGGTGTGATACGTGAGGCCTTGCAGGTCAAGAACCTTTCTGCCTCGCGCAGTGAGACGCTCCGTGATCGAGTCTTGGTCTTTACAGAACTCAACGGGATAGCAACCGAGTTCGCGAATTGGTTTTTTACCAGCGAATTCCGGGATGGCCAGGTACCTTTTGCTCCAGTAAAAACCCTTCCCAGAAAATGAAATGGTCTTGCAGGTGATAAGAAGCTGCTAGTAACCTGACCCCTGCTCGTACTTGGCTGAATCAACTTTTCTGAGAATATCGAAGCCCTCAGAGGAGGTGTAGACACTGGAGTCGCGAGGAAATAATGTCCAGGCTGTCTTGAAGTCCATCAGCTTACTCTTGAGAAGCTTGGCTTTCTTGGCATTCAGGCCCTGAAATAGCTCATCGAGTACCTCAATAAACAGCTTGAGGGAGGGTTTGAGTAGGGCATCTTCATTTTTGCTGAAGAGGTCTACAATTTCTCCATGTAGGAACCAAAGGGGATGAAAGGGATCCTTGAAAGTGGCAACTCTTCGAGGGTTAAGGTGTACGTTCTCCTTCTTGAGTATGGGCGCGAGAGCAGAAACCAGCAGAGGATTTTGTACATCTACACGGTAGATTTTCCGGGGATAGCCGTCATTGAACACGGACTTTTCACGGTCCAAGACCCTGAAAACCTTGATGGCAGCACGGTCCTGATCGTTGGCAGCCGGCAACGGGGGCTTCTCCGTCGTCCATTGGGTACCACCTGGGAAGTTGCCGTGGTACAAGTCCATGATGATAGGGTCTGCACCGAGATTGGGGTTCCTAGTGTCCCTCGTCTCGGGAGCTTGCATTTCTTCGTCGCTATCGAGATCAACGGGCTGGCGTGGAGGCGGAATTTCCTGATGGAGCTCGTCATGTAGGCCTTGGCGAGTATCATGGGAGTCACCGTGAGACATGGCGAGGGACTTGTCTGTATAGCAATGGATGGAGATTGACGTGGATAAATGCTGGATGATGAATTATGGATGAGAAAGTTTAGTTTCGTGATGTCCAGTGTTCGAAGACAGGGAATGGGGTTAGTTGAGAGCCATGAGATAGAAGTGAGGCAACATGCAATGTGCCTGCCACACACAGTGTATTGTAGCGCAGTCGCTAGTTCTAGAATCAACCAGTATTGTACGAGATTGGGTAGGTCCGTTACAGTTCCAGCAAGGTGATGGAAAGTGCGTCCTTTGCTGGATGTTATCATAGCACACAGGGCTTCCCTCAACATCAGGAGGAAGTAGGATATTGCCAACCAACCTGACGTCGGTGCCTACCATGTCGTGGATCACATTAGCATAACTCTAACGAAATCTCACGGAAGACAGTAGAACTTGAGGCGCTGGCACGGTAGAGCTTCTTTACTGGCTTGCGTTAGCATGGATGTTCTTGCTCTGTTGTCGTTGTTGAATGGCAACTCGAGTCGAGGTGAAGTTGTGGGCACGGGCCAATGGGAAGCGGGAAGGAAGGAACTCGATCCAGCTCCTTCCCTCTTGACTCCATTCCTCCCGTATCTCGATCATCTTCAACAGTCTCGACTCCCCAGTTACGACTAAGAATGGACTTTCTAAACTCTGAAGAGCTCGTAGGGGAACCAAATTTCTTCGGGGCGGCGTGCTCGGGCTCCAATCCGGGAGATATGAGGG
>JABCKE020000858.1:0-16263 GCA_013186425.2 Fusarium sp. NRRL 62610
TGAATGCAAATGGGAGCTTGAGAGGGATATGGAAACGTTCATGGAGGTCGCAGAGAAGCTCGTTTTCCCCTACAAGTGGGGGGCTTACAACGTCCTTGTCTTGCCTCCAAGCTTCCCTTACGGAGGTATGCTTGTTCTTCCAGGGTGAGAGTTGAGACCATACTCACAGAACCTCTAGGCATGGAGAACCCCATCTACACCTTTGCCACACCTACAATTATCAGTGGTGATCGCCAGAACGTGGATGTTATTGCTCATGAGCTGAGCCACAGCTGGAGTGGTAACCTGGTTTCCAACGCGAGCTGGGAACACTTGTAAGTCTGGAGACGTCAAAACCGGTTTTGTGATACTTACTCTCCCCAGCTGGTTGAATGAGGGATGGACCATGTATCTCGAGCGTCGCATTCAGGCTGCTATCCACGGTGAACCCGAGTTCCACTTCTCTGCCATCATCGGCTGGAAGGCCCTTGGTAGGTAACATCACACCTGCACCGTGATACAAGACTTACCGTTGCATAGAGGATGCCGTGGAGCTTTTCGGCAAGGATCACGAATACACAAAGCTCATCATCAAGCACGAGGGCCTTGACCCTGAGGACGTCTATAGTACCGTTGCGTACGAGAAAGGCTTCCACTTCGTCTACTACCTTGAGCGCCTAGTTGGTCGTGAGAACTTTGACAAGTTCATCCCACACTACTTCACCAAGTGGTCTGGAAAGTCTCTCGACTCGTTCGAGTTCAAGCAGACCTTCCTTGACTTCTTCAACGGTCTTGGTGATGAGGAGATTTCCAACAAGATCGCCGAGATTGACTGGGATGACAAGTTTTACACGCCTGGACTTCCCCCGAAGCCTCATTTCGACACCAGCCTAGCAAACATGTGCTACAAGTTGGCAAACAAGTGGAAAGATGCCGTATGTCCGTCCAATCTTTGTGGACCGGGATTGGTTTGCTAACGTTTCACTAGGGTTTTGAGCCCAGCATCAAGGATGTGGAGGAATTCACTGCAAACCAGAAGCTCGTCTTTTTGGCCGAGGTGCAACAGTTTGGTCCTCTTAGCCCGGAACGAGCTCAGCTCATGGGCAAGACCTATGACTTCCTCTCTTCAAAGAACGTTGAGATCCTGTCAGCTTACTATCTGATCGCTCTCAAGGCCCAAGACACGGCCATCTACCAAGACGCCGCCGATCTGCTCGGGCGGGTCGGTCGCATGAAGTTTGTGCGCCCTCTGTTCCGTGCGCTGAACAAGGTAGACCGACAACTGGCATTGGACACTTTTGAGAAGAACAAGGACTTTTACCATCCTATTTGCAAGGGAATGGTGGAGAAGGATCTTGGCCTTTAGACGAACCGCGATGTGCCGAGGCATGCATGAGGCTGCATATGGATGTCTTGATGCGAGATAGCATAGGTACCATAGAGGAAAAGCAACCAATGTTTTTACTCCAACCAGCTTGAGCCCTCCATGACTTGTCCCCATGATTGGTCTACATCCCTGACAAACTTCTCGACAGAATCAACATTGTCTGCTCCAAAGTTGCCATACAGGTGAGGAAATCCGTCCTCCCACTTGATAGATCCAGTAAATTGTTCAAAGCCCAGCTTGATTATCCACAGCGAGGATGCATTGTTGAAGAACAAGTTGGCGGTTTTAGGCACCTTGACAATCAGCACGTTAAAGTGAGTCAAGACAAAAAAGACTCACCTGTGTGGCTGTGCTCAAGTGAATGAAGCCATCATTTCTATCAAGCTCCGACAACGGATGCTCCTTTGGAAACGGATTCGCGGGAGCCGATGGAATAATCTTGTAGATGTACTTTGGAGGAGCCTCAGCTGTCATTTTCATGATACTTTGATGATTGTGCTAAAAGTCTACAAGTCAGCGATGATGCGATGCAGTGGTGTTTAGGGTACATAGGCCGAGTGCGAGTCCACACAGTGTCTTCTTGGCTTCTCCACTGAAAACATGTGGCTTGTCCAAGCTACGCACTGTGCTTCTAGTGCCCCCTCCGTCCTCCTTGCACGTGAAGCAGGACATGCGTGAACTGCATCCTCAACCTCTTACTACCTCGATGCTACCTCCTGCATATCAAAACCTGCGTGAATTTCTCTTACGCTGCAGCGATACCGCATCTTTCGGGCCTCAAAAGCTGGGACCGGAATCCCAGTGGCATCGGGAATGTCGCGGGGTCCAGTTCCGTCTCAGCTTCATTTGCTGTCAAACCTACCGGCTCTATCTATTGGTGACAAGGTCAGGTTTCTTGGATGGTATGACCAACAGACCTCACTGGCCTTCCTTTTCCTTCATTAGCCTCTGCTCCCACACTCTCTATGATGTTCTACACCCACTAACGCTGATAGTGTCATCTCGTACTCAACGTCGTCAGCCTGTCTCTCCCTGGCTCACCTCTACCCGAGAGACACCAATGTCACCGCCCTTGTGGATGTCAGCCTGCTGCTTGAGACGCTCACCTCCGAGCAGACACGTGTCGGCGAGTACCTCAACATCATAGGCTATATCACGGCTAAGAAGGTACTCCGTGATGTGAAGCTGCCGTCCCGAGAAGAAGTGCAAGTTTCTGTACAAGCACTCGCACTCTGGTCGACTGGTTCGATGGATTTGCAAAAGTACGAAAGGATCCTTGACCCCCCCAAGTCTGGAGGTTGAGGTATGTGCTGGGCCACATGATGTTCGACGGTCGAATCATGGCCGATGGACTGCCTGCCGCAGCTCATCATTGCTTCGATTTCTTGCTGCAACCAGAAACCTGGGCCTTCACCTTGCAACATCTAGAGTCCAGAAGTGAGTGAGGTCGACCGGAGCCATTGTCCGCGAGTGTGCGGAGTGCCCCAGCCGTGCGGTCTACCACAGGAACTTGCAGCTTGCAATCCAATTGGAACACGAAGCTGGCCGAAATCCGGATTAGGCATCTCCACTACTGTGCTCTGGCGCGGTTAGGCGACCTTACCTGCACCTCATGCCTGGGGCAGGTGCAATTTGGGCAGTGTTCAGACTCATCTGGGCTCGGTTGGGCTGGAATGGTGCCAGCTGGCGCCGTGTCTTTGGATGGCACGACGGCCAAGTATGACACCTGCTTAATTCGCATCAATTGGGTATCTCAACCTCCCCATGCCTCTCTCGGACACCTGATTAACAAGGAATTCTCCACCATAGATGCGCAAGCTTGCGTTCTGTCTGCCTCACCGCAGGCTTCACATCCCATTATGAGTTGCCTTGCGGACCTTCCTGACCCGGTGTAACGGCTTACACCCGTTGTTCGACTTGCAGATAGCCGCCTTTCAATGAATACCAGACCCGTCTCTACACCAGCTGAAGAGCATTGCGGTCATCACCGCCATGTCATGTTCGAGTACTGTCCTCGCCAAGTCAACGACGATCGCGGTGGCGTCGATGAGCGTCTCTGGGCGCCCCTCTGGAAACAATGATGGGCTGGTGCAACGGTCGCTTTAGTGGCTTTTCTGGATTCTGCTGGATTTTGGCGGCCGCCTGTCGATCCCATAGATCCTTTGATTTTCGACAGATATCATCGATTTGTTCCTGGCAATGATGTCAACATACCGAGGACAAGACCACTCATGTCAAAGATAGATCACCAACATCTGTCAGGCAAGAGCCGGGGGTGGTGATGAGGAAACCATCCTCTCCCTAGGTCGATATATGAGTACAGAAATTACCAGGGCTCCCTCGAGATCGAGATACCTCCAACGTATAAGGGCGGACCGTGGCCTGGGGACCCAGGTAGTACTGGAGCTCTTGGGTGATGACCCTTCTATGAATATCCTGGTGTGGGATCCAGTACTTGTTCATGGAGGATGCCATTGTTCGACGTGGTCGTACAAGCGACTGACTAGTGTTGAGTTTACGGAATATCGAGACAAGCTGGGGATGTGAAGGGGGATATAGGCCGGGCTGAGCCGGGGTATTTATTCAGGTATAGCCTGGGGGCAGGCTATGTTCGACGATGTGCCTGACGAGTGACGGGTGCATTCATGCTAATGTATGCGAACCCAAGGTATGTCGGTCGGTCCTGGCCGTCGCTCAGTGTGACAGGCAGGGCTCACCGCTCTGCAGGCTGATATTCCAAAGCAAAGCCACTCTGGAACCGAATCAAGGGGCACTACATTTCGCCGCACATGTTTCGCCCGTTCCATGTCTCCGGAGATATTATGGAAGGAAAACCCCTGCGATACGCCGTGAGAAATGGTGCGCGGTGGAAAAGTGAGGCGAACGGTGTGGTCGGTCATTGGTGTGCGGCGTCCGCCCTGCCAGCGTGGCAAATGCCAAATGAGGTGCATCTGGTGCCAATAATACCCGTTGAACGGAAACCGAACAGGCCTTGGCCCATCGACTATCTATCTTGACGCCGAAACGGGCGCATTGAGGTGCAGACGCCGACGGGAGACGACGTCTGCCAAGGCTAGTCCGGGGTCGAGGACGGCATTGTTCAGACTCCGCCTGACAAGCACACGCGGATGCCAGAGGTGGGAGTTCGTTTGAACGAACCTGGATCTGCGCTTAGCACGCGATCAAGCTTTGAGCTAGTATCGCAGCCGCAAGGCTCATTGGGCTAGACAAGCGCCAGGTGCATCCGTCGATCTGGGGTCACGGCACGTATCGCCTCATCTCCTGGATGTTCTGCGCGTTGTCGATCTTGTAAGCGACCAAGGATCCCCTTACTTTCCTTGAACCTGTCAAACTTTGGGACTCTGTCGTATCTACTGCCACTAACCGCATATATCCGCAGAGTCCGAACGAGAACTCCAGGGCGGTTCGTGAGTGTCACCTCGAGAGGAGCGGCGAGGAGCTTGTCCTTGTCGCCGTGGTGTTATAATCTGCCCCGAGCCCGAGGCAACCGGATTTTCTGGTAATTATTGGTGTTATAATGCTCACGCTAATGGGACCACGAAACAGCCCTGACCGAGCGACTGTATCAGACTGGTTCGACTGATTGAGGACAGAGTTTAGTGATGGAGCCCTGCCGCCCTGGACCAACACTGAATCCCTGGGCTCGGGGAGGATCCCGCGAGCCCCGTTTCGTACGAGCAAGTGAAGTAGCAAGTTCGCCTACACCGGAGTCCGCACATCTCTGATGTCGCTGTAGCCAGATTCGCGACAGTAGACTACCCGGCGGCTCCACGTACCGGTATCTGCGATTCTTAATGATTCTGTACAGAATGGGGTCCTTCACGCGCCGCATAAAAAGAGGACTTGCCTCTCGAGGCAAGGAACCCAAAATTTCAGCTTGAGTGTTGGAGTGGTGGGCATTGGTCTTGGCCTTGACATTGGCTCAGAGCGCTTTTCTCTTTTACTCCCAAGTCCTACTTTGCGAGGCGAGGGGATCTTGGTCCATGTGGCAATGTTTTCAGTAACCATCCACCAACCAAGCGATCGCCACTGCGAAGAGTCCCCCCTTCGACTTTCTTCTGAGACGCTGTCGTTGCTTATTTTCAATACGTGTGTACCTCCGGAATGCCCCGAAATGATGTCTTGTCCGTGTTACGGCTTCCCAAACTTGAATGATGTGCGCCTGTTTCTTGTGGTAGAGACAACCAATATGGATTCTCCCTTTGTTACTGGGCAACAGCTTCATAGAAAAAAGCCAAGGGATCATCGGAAATCAAAAACTCGAGGGTTTCAAGACATTGGTCCATGTCACAGCTCGCTTTGACTGCCCTGCGAGTACATACCCGTGATCCACAACCGTGCGCCAGAGCGGAAGTCAGAGCGGGAGGTGAAAGCTAGTGTGTTAGAGTTTCAAATTGCATGTGTGCAAAGATGAAAACCAATTCTGGAGATGCCAAAAGAATGCCATGTCCAACCAACTCTTGCCATCATCACCTGTCTCGATGTCAATTACGTCCAAAACAACGAGACACTCATTGGATATCACGACAATGGCTGACGGCTAATAACCGGCTGATTGAGTCGGCAGCGCAGGCAAGCTTCCTGCACGTGAACTCCCGAAGCCACTACCACCCCAGGTCCCCTTTCAAGCATCTCATGTCAGCTGTCCAATCAGAAGCACGGGACCTGGATCAAGTGCAGTGCAGCGCGACCGCGTCCTAACTAACCTGGAACCTTCCCTGCGAAATTTGTTGACAAGCAACCACCGCCTGCGCCAGACAACGGCCTCCCACAATCTCTCTTTGGCCTTGTCCCCTAGGCTGACGACGACAATCTCGCACATCGCGACCTGCATCAACGGCGAGCTCTTGCCTGGACGGCAAAGATCGCAATCCGCCAAAAGCCTCTTCCCCAACGTGCGCCGCCGCCAAAGGGCGACACAGTGTCGTCATTTCTGGACACCCCCCGAGAGCCCGAGCTCGCTAAGGAGACGGTCGACCCGCCATTTGCCATCCCCTACAGTACCTGCGAAATTATACCGACACCGACGAGACGATGCGCTGAGCTGCGGCCTTGGATGGATACCACGCCCACACGTCGCATGCCGCTTTACTTATAGAGACGATACATATTTATCTTGTGCACTCGCACCGGCGCAGCTTGATTTCGACCAAGCCCCGCGCATTCCTCAACCACCAAGTCCTTGTCTAGAGGGGGACCGCCTTGGGTCCCCTGGACAATCCCGCAGCCATGGCGCCCGCCGGAGGAGGAAACATCAAGGTGGTGGTGAGATGCCGACCTTTCAACGGTAGAGGTAAGTCTCTTGGATGGGCTCGGACGCTGAGAGGGCGGTGCTGAACGATATGCAGAAATCGATCGAGGTTCAAAATGTGTCATCGAAATGAAAGGGAACCAGACGGTTCTATCCGCCCCCGAAGGACACCAAGGTAAGAGCGCCAAAGATTTGGCGCCCAAGGCCTTCGCATTCGATCGATCATACTGGTCCTTTAACAAGAACGACCCCAACTACGCCGGCCAGTCTAATCTTTTCGATGATCTGGGACAGCCCCTGCTTGACAATGCCTTCCAAGGCTACAACAACTGTATCTTTGCCTACGGTCAGACCGGTTCCGGAAAGTCGTACTCGATGATGGGATACGGCAAGGAGATCGGTATCATTCCCATGATTTGTCAGGACATGTTTAAGAGAATAGAGTCCATTCAAGCGGACGGGACGACAAAATGTACCGTCGAGGTCTCATATCTGGAAATTTACAACGAGCGAGTCCGCGATCTGCTCAACCCATCGACCAAGGGCAACCTCAAGGTTCGAGAACATCCTTCTACCGGTCCCTATGTCGAAGATCTCGCCAAGCTCGCTGTAAAGGGGTTCCAGGAAATCGAGCACCTTATGGACGAAGGAAACAAAGCGCGAACCGTCGCCGCAACCAACATGAACGAAACATCCAGTCGAAGTCACGCTGTCTTTACCCTTATGTTGACGCAGAAGAAGTTCGATGTGGATACCAAGATGGCGATGGAAAAAGTGGCCAAGATCAGTCTGGTCGATCTGGCAGGTTCTGAGCGAGCTACGTCGACTGGTGCAACGGGTGCTCGACTGAAGGAAGGTGCTGAAATCAACCGATCGCTATCGACGTTGGGCCGTGTCATTGCTGCCTTGGCCGATTTGTCTACGGGAGGAAAGAAGAAGAAGGGTGGTGGTCAAGTTCCATACCGAGACAGTGTCTTGACATGGTTGTTGAAGGATTCGCTGGGTGGAAACAGTATGACGGCCATGATTGCAGCCGTCAGTCCTGCCGATATCAATTACGACGAAACCCTCAGTACGCTGCGTTACGCCGATTCTGCCAAGCGCATCAAGAACCACGCAGTTGTCAACGAAGATGCCAATGCCCGCATGATACG
This sequence comes from Fusarium sp. NRRL 62610, assembly GCA_013186425.2. Lineage (NCBI taxonomy): Eukaryota > Fungi > Ascomycota > Sordariomycetes > Hypocreales > Nectriaceae > Fusarium > Fusarium sp. NRRL 62610. The sequence continues at coordinate 7,793 of JABCKE020000858.1, forward strand.
AGAACTCAAGGAGGAACTGATGCTTTTGAGAAGCAAACTCGGCCATGGACCACCCCCCGCCGGAGCTGCTTCTTCAGGGCCTGCCGACCAGGTCTACGCTGAAGGCACGCCGCTCGAGAAGCAGATGGTCAGCATTACTGGCGCAGACGGCGTTGTGAAGACAGTTTCAAAGGCAGAGATTGCAGAGCAACTGAGCCAGAGTGAGAAGCTCCTTACGGACCTGAATCAGACATGGGAGGAGAAGCTTCTCAAAACGGAGGAGATCCACAAGGAGCGTGAAGCTGCCCTGGAAGAACTTGGAATTAGCATTGAGAAGGGTTTTGTGGGCTTGCACACTCCCAAGAAGATGCCCCATCTTGTCAACTTGTCGGATGACCCCCTTCTCGCCGAGTGTCTCGTCTATAATCTCAAGCCCGGAACAACGACAGTTGGTAACGTCGACACCAACGCGGATCACCAAGCGAACATCCGACTCAACGGAAGCCGAATTCTGCACGACCACTGTACCTTTGACAATGCAGCCGATGGAACCGTGACTGTTATTCCGAGTGAAGGTGCTTCGGTCATGGTTAACGGAAAGCGTATCACGGAACCGACACAACTTCACTCTGGATACCGTATTATTTTTGGTGATTTCCACATCTTCCGATTCAACCATCCCATGGAAGCGAGAGCGGAACGAGCTGAAGTGGAGAGGCCGCAGAGCTTACTTCGTCATTCTATCACTGCAAGCCAGCTTCAGGCACTGGAACGAAGTTCTCCTTCACCAAGCCCTCGCCCTGGTCATGAAAGATCTTTTAGTAGGGTATCTGAATTTGGCGACTCTCGACCGGACTCACCAGCGTTATCTCAACGAAACGGTCGTGACTCAGACTGGTCCTTCGCCAGACGTGAAGCCGCTGGAGCCATTCTTGGAACTGATCAGAACTTTACCAGTCTCAACGACGAGGAACTGAATGCATTGTTCGAAGATGTACAGAGGGCGAGAGCAGAGCGAGTGAATGGCCGTGATGATGGAGACGACTCGGAATCCTCTTATCCTATCCGTGACAAGTACTTGTCAAACGGTACCATGGACAACCTATCTCTGGACACAGCGTTGACGATGCCCTCAACACCGAAGCAAGGCGAGCCAGATGAAAAGCTCAGAGAGGTTCGAGAAGAGCTGCAGAACCAATTAGAGAAGCAAAAGGAGGAATACCAGGACCAACTGAAGAGTGCAGAAGCGGCGAACGTTGAGATTGAGGAGATCAAGAAAGAGAAGGTGAAGATGGAAGCAGCGCTAAAGGAGCTGAAGGATGATATGCAGAAACAGCTCAACCATCAACGGAAGCAGTTCGAGGAGAAGATCGAAAAGATGGACCCCTTGAAGATGCCAAAGAAGAGCCCAACCCTCTCCGAGGAAGAAATTGGGCTAGCAAAGCGGTCTGTCAAGGTCTGGAAGGGCCAGCACTATGTCAAGATGGCAGAGATGGTGCTACAACACGCCGCGATTCTCAAAGAAGCCCAGATCATGAGCCACGAGCTCGATGAGAGCGTCGTCTTTCAGTTTGCCGTGGTCGACATTGGCCATGTCCTCTGCTCATCTTATGATATGGTCCTCAATGGCCTGACAGGCGAGGGCGACGACATTGCATTGGAACAAGCTCTCAAGCCATGCATTGGCGTTCGAGTGGTCGATTTCAAGAATAGCGTGGTCCATCTATGGAGTCTCGAGAAACTGCATGATAGGGTGCGGCAGATGCGACAGATGCACCAGTACCTAGACCAGCCCGAATACGCGCAACACCTCAGCCTCGACAACCCGTTTGTGGAGACTTGCATGCCATCATACACTCTGGTGGGTGAAGTCGATGTGCCGTTGAAGGCTGTCTTTGAGTGCCGAGTCCAGGATTCGGTTCTCGATGTCCTGTCTCCTTACACTTCTCACGTTGTCGGCATTATCAAGCTTTCCCTCGAGCCCTCGCATGCGCGTGCGCCTACAAACACCCTCAAGTTCAATGTTGTCATGCATGAGCTCATCGGCTTTGCGGAGCGAGAAGGCACTGAGGTGCACGCCCAACTCTTCATTCCTGGCATATCCGAGGAAGATGGTATCACCACAACCCAGATGATCAAGGACTTTGATGAGGGCCCTATCCGTTTTGAGAGTGTCCATAGCATGAGCATTCCTCTCTTTGCATCCCATGATGTCACTTTGCGGGTTGCCATCTTTGCCAAGGTATCCACGATGCACTTGGATAAGCTCCTTAGTTGGGATGACATGAGGGATGCTGTGCCTGTGAGAGACGACATAACCAAAGCAACCCGCATCAACGAGTCCCAGTTCTTCACCCAGGAGAAGCACGATCTATTGTCCCGGGTCCAGATCATGGAGCTCAACGAGATGGGTGAGTATAGCGCAGTGGAAGTGACTCAGACGAATGAGTTGGATACCGGAACCTTCCAGCTACACCAGGGTCTGCAAAGAAGGATTGGAATCAACATCTCCCACAGCTCTGGCGATGCCCTCCCATGGGGTGGCGTTACTTCCGTCCGCGTTGGAAGGATCCAGCTTGTTGACTCTGCCGGAAAGACGCCTGACATGGGCGCCAATGAACCGGATATCCCTCTGAAGCTGTCACAGAGCCCAATCTTCCGGGAGAATGCCAACGGCACCAAAAGCCTCACCATCTATGCCCAGTGGGATTCAAGTGTGCACAACTCGTTGCTCCTTGATCGAGTGACTCAGGACAAGTATCGGGTGCAGATGACCATTTCGTGGGAGATCAGCTCCGAGAAGCTGGCAGAGCCAATGAAGTTCTCGCAAAAGGTTTGTGTGCAGATTCTGTCAAGGACCTTTGTGCGTCAGACTTCCATGTTCTCGGCTCTGTGGCAGAATGTTCGATTCGTGCGGTCCTCGACAGGTATCTTCACTCTCACCATGCGCCCTGCTCCGATCAAGAAGGTGGGTGACTTGTGGAGGCTGAACAGCCAGCACGACTATGTCAAGGGAGAGGAGAACCTGACAAGCTGGACCCCCAGAGGCGTGTCCCTGGTGAGCGACTTTATCACAGCTCGCAGAAAGAAGAGGCGCGCTGCGGATATTGTTACCACTGAGACTATCCTGGGCAAACTCGGTTTTGATGGATCGAACACGAAGCCCGAACAAAAGGAACCCTCACCTTCCCCCTCTCCGGAGCTCAAGCCAATTATCCCCAGCGATGACGACCTCCTTCATGATACACCCGAAAGCTCTCGGGCTCCCTCATTGCACGAAGAAGAGGTGCAGGAGGCGACGCTCGATGAGGGAGAGCCCGAGGAGCCTAAGGAGCTAAAGGAGGATGAGCTAAAGGAGGGAGAGCCGAAGGAGGGAGAACCCAAGGATGCGAATCCCAACGACGAGGAGCCTAGTGATGAGGAGCCCAAGGATGGGGAACCCAAGACCGAGGAGCAAGAGGCCGAAAACGCGGAAGACACAGTGCCAGAAGCCACAACAGAGGAGGATACGCCGATCAAGGTGGAAGAGCCACAACCCAAGCCAGAGTATGACGAGGAGCAGACGGATCTGCTGCAAAAATGCCTGAAGCTCTGGAAGAAGTACCCCGACCCCTTATCAAATCTCCTCAGCCCAGCGAACATAGCGCCACCAACGGATGGACTCATGACCAATGCGCCGCTGCAACCAACCCTTGTTGCGACGGTCATCCGCGTGCCCAAGAACCCCAAGGTACTGAAGGGTGGATACCTGTTGGTTCCCAACAGCGATTCGACTCGTTGGGTCAAGAGGTTTGTCGAGCTACGACGACCATACCTTCACCTTCATTCAGCTGGTGATGGTGACGAGGTTGGGCTGGTAAGCTTGCGCAACTCTCGCATTGACAGTCAGCCTGGAGTGCTTGGCCTCCTCAACGGACCCGATGACTACGACAATGCATCGGATCACAGCGGACAGACGGGTGGATCCGACTTTACCCCAGGGCACCGACGAACCTCGTCTGGTCGTGTCATCTCTACCATCTGGACGGGAACGGGCGGGGGAGCCTCGAATTCGGGCGGCCTGCAACGTCTCCCTGAACGGATGCAGTCGGCGGTGTTTGCCATATACGGGACGGACAACACATGGCTGTTTGCAGCTCGGAGCGAACGGGACAAGATGGACTGGATCTTCCGGATCGACCAGACATACTTGTCAAGCAACGACAGCCTGTCAGGAAGCGGGATGGCCAGCCCGTACCCGGGAAGCGAATACTAGCTGGAAGGGAACGAATGGAAAGAGAGCGAGAGGGGTAGAGAGATGCTGAGGCGAAATCATGACGTGAAACGTTCTCACTTTGGGCATATAATTTTCTTTGTTACTTATTTCACGGTGAATTAGATGAGATGACTTATACCCCCGTTGGAGGAGGAGGGAAACGCAGATGATGTAGACTTTTTCAGCCTGAAAATTTGGATATATCTTAGACAAATAGCTCCAAGAGCTTTGCAGAGACGGGACATGTAGGGAGGGAGAAATTGCAAGCTGGATGGAGACCAGGCCAGATAATGCAGGAAGAATGTTGACAATGAATGGATGGATGCTTTGCTTCTGCCGATGATGAATGACCAACAATTAAGACAAAGGCGTCTTGTTTGTCTCATAGTCTATCGCCGTGGCTGGCTGGATATAGTCACGCAGCACATGTTGGTGGCTTCTCGAGGTTACTAATTGGGCAGATGATAGAGGAACTTGTGCTCCGTGGCCAGGATTTTTATGTGTGGCAATGCATGCTACACAACATTGCACCAAGGAAGGGATGGGATGGGTTGAGAAGGAAAACAAGAGAAAAAGAAAGAAAAGGGCCTCTTTTCCTTGTTGCCTTTGTCTATACGGGGTGAAACATGCATGCCGCCGAGGTTTTGAAATGCGCAAGCCACCGCTGGGAGGGGGTTGACGATGCAGGGCTGTGTGTGTGCGCTGCGAGGAGTTGTGGACGGTGAGAGAATATATCGAGATGGATGCATATGATACATGATGCATAATGGAGATAGATAATCCCGCGGTGATTCCCGTTAGACTGCATCAACAAGCTCAACAGTGTGTCTTGTTATCTTGAGGTTCCTTTGAAGTTGGTCTAGATCCAGATGGACGGATGGATGGATGGAGGACCAACAACAACCAACAGACCGGCACGGGTAGCCGCAGACAAAAGAAACGTCCCGTCCCCGGTGAGGAAAAGGAGTACAGTACCGTACCGTACCGTATGTATCCCAGTCCCAGGAATCAGGTACAGGAGCCACCCTCTTGACCAGCACCTCGGAATCTTGATAAAGTACCTACCTTACTGTGGTATCCGTACGGGCTCGCCTCGCTAATCCAAGCATACCTCGGCTTGGAAGCGCAGCATCAGACCATTTTCATATCCCCTGAATGTTTATGGGTCTTTGGCTATTCTCTTTCCCGAGATATCACGACTTTTTCGCTCCTCGGGCTTTTCCACCAGCCGAGTCGCGTCGGGGTCGCGTGCAAGGGGTGAAGCACGAAGAGAAGTGGAGGAACAAGATAGTACAGTACAGTACGTACTGCTACTACGTTGTAGCAAGCTTTTGTGGGCGACGACCAGGGATGATGATGCCCAAGCAAGGTAGAGAGAGGGGACTCTGGTTCGGTCGGATATGGGGGTCAAGGGTCTTCTCTCTAGGGGACTAACAAGAAAAACATTGTCGGTCAAGGCGGCTAATGGTTTATTATTAATTAAGTCGAGTGCTTCTCAACTTGGGTTCTGAGTAGAGCATGCTTTTTTTTATGTTGCATCGCTCTGGTTAGGTAGGTGGAGGGGGACCCAGCGGCGCGGACGGACTTGTAATTCATGCAAACGGAATATTCCATCCAGAGTAGAGGCTCATTTCCATGAGACGAAGTTAAAAAAAAGTCACAGGGATGTGCGTGCGTGCGTGCTTTTGGTGTCTTTTTTTGCCTTGCCTTGCTTGCTTGCTCAGTGAGGCGGCACAGTACAGCACAGCGCACAGCACAACTCGAAAAGAAAGGACGCTAGGTAGACATGAAGATCTCGCTCGAGATGGGAAACCCGAGAGAGGGAACATGGGAAAAGGAAAAAAAATGATACGTCCTCGGCGTAGCTCCGAGACTGTCTATTCGCCCGCTGTCCGTCCGGCCGGCATTCTTGTGGCCCAAGTTGGGAGAGAGAAGCCCCCCAGGCATCGTTTTACATACTTATGCCTGGGTCGTGTAACAGGGTTTAGACTTGCTGTCACGACTCGTGTGGAAAATGATATGATGATGGAGGGTGGTAAACCCAGATGATCGGAAGTGATAACCTTTCAGGATCACCGTCATGGGGGAGGGAGAAGCAAGCAAGTGAGTAGTAAGACAGGCTCTCATTCGGATCCTAGCCACAGAGAGTTGAGAAAGAAAGAAACCCTTACACTCAAGACCAAACAAACTCGAGTCAAGTACCCAGCCAGACAGACCCAGGCTGGCGGGTCAAAGGTCACACACCTCTCCACCCCCTCTAGAGAGTGAGAGAGAGAGCTAGGTTGCTCGTCCCGTCAGCCGTGACCCTTTCCTTTCTGTGCCGCGGTCAAAGCCCGCAAGCGAAAAAAAAAAACCGAAAAAAAAAACATCCATGTCACGAACGAATGATGGCCTTGTTAATATGCCTATGCCCATGCCAAAGGCCATTGCGGGTAATTTACAATAACCGCGGACCTTGAAGCAGGGGGAGAGAAAGATGGAGTGAGGTTTGCTAGAGTGAGGGGGGGAGAAGCCAAAGACGGAAAAAGCAACGAGGCCCAAGGGTTTCTTCTGCTGGGCCGCCAAACATTATCCACGGCCACGGGACCCTCTCCCCTTCTTCCCTTCCCTTCCCTTCCCGGGAATCCCTGGCCCTGGCCTATAGAGGCTGGAGCGCCGAGTGATCGGCAAGCCCCCATCTCCTTGGGAACCTGTAGTCTGGTAGAAGGATCATCATTCAACACAGAGAGAGAGACAGAGAATACGTATCTGCCTCAGGCTCATTAGTCGGAGGGTTTTAGTCAGAGAATAGACTAGCATGGGCAGACGTCGAGTTTAGAAGAACGGGGCATCTTTTGGGGTCCAGGCTACTGTAGAGGCGCGGGACGGTGCGAGGGGCGGGCAAAGCCAAAGTCAGTTCCGTTTCCAAGAAGTCGGAAACGGGGGGCAGGACCAAGATTCCCACCTCTTCGATGGTGAAAGACGGGAGAGAGATTGAGTTCATGTTGTCTCAGACTATAATCGAAGGCGTTTTTTTTCTTCTTTCTCTTCTAGACAAGATGCTCTTTCTAGATGATTCCCATACATAACCTAGACAAGGTAGCTTTGCGCGATTCCCAATTCCCCCCCAATCTCGAGGCCCGCTCGTCGCTTTGAGGGGTTTGTCAATCCCCATCCCGTCCGCGCCGGCAGGCTAGGACTTCCTAGGCGAGTAGCGCGTGCCCTAGGCTAGACGGGATGGTCTATCAGAGGACCAAGAGAAGCATGGCACGTTCCATTTAGACCGCATTTTCATTGCAACATTAGTGTTGCGATTCGGGCGGCGGGTTTCGTGGTGCTATCCATGCTATGTTTGTGGCCCTCCCCCTCCAGTTCCAGTTCTATCTTATCGCGCAAGCGTCAAACGTGGGAAATGTGATGCCATCGTCGCGCGCCTAGGTCGGAGTATCGGGATTCAATAATCTACCGTCCGCTATGCCGTTTCAACGGCCACGGGAGCTTTTGCTCCATCCAGCCGCCGCCGGGGAGGGGTTGACATTGGGTGGTCTGCCCATACTGCGGACAAGTTTGCATCATCTCTGCAGAGGCGAATTTTTACAAGATCCGTACCATGATATTGCCGCCGCTCACAAACCGTGTGATTCTTTGTTTGTCTAACTGCGTATGTAAGACTCGTTCTACTTCCCCCCCCTGGACATTGAAATTGCTCGGCGACCAAGGCACGACATTGCTTCTGGACGTCCTGCCATACTCGGTAGGTAGTTCGCCGGCTCATCTCGCGCCTTCCTTGATGCTTCCACTTCACTTAACTTCCTTCCACTTGCTATTCCTATTCCACTTGCTATTCCCGTCCCGCTCTCGGTTTCCGTCCCGTCCAATCCATCCCATCCATTCATGGGTACCTGGGTAGGTAGCTTCTATCCCACTCCTTCTCTTGTCTCTTCTCTCCTCCCGTTTCTTTTCTTCCCCGGACATCATCGTCGTCAGAACCAACCAACACCCAATAGAACAAACAACACACCCGCTACGTCACCTCACGTCTCCCGGATCCGTCCTGTCGGTTCCCTCCCGTCCCTACAGGCTCCGTCGCAATCTCCCGCGATCCCCGTCGCTAGCCCTGAGCTGAGCTGAACCGCCGAGCTGGATACACTACAGTGCCTACACACACTGACATAGTAAACTAGCCAACCAGTTGTCAACTCGCCAGCCAGCCACACAGACGATCGGATATCTAAGCAACCAGCATTTCGTGTCAGTC
>JABCKE020000859.1:0-20443 GCA_013186425.2 Fusarium sp. NRRL 62610
GGTCCCTGAGAAGCCGCCTCAGCATCAGCAGCACGACCCCAGGTAGGATTCGACTGTTCCAGCTCCTCGACATCATGCGGGTAATGCAATCCTCCCTGAAGATCATGCCAATGGCGCAGCTCCTCTTCCACAGCCTTTCGCTTCGTGACCTTGACGCTCTCCAGAAATTCGTTTACTGGCCCGTAGATCGGCCTCAGATCGTGTTGGTTCTTGTACTCGGAGGTGTCTGCGCTTAGAGAAACCGAATCGACCGACACGATAGTGTGGTTTCCGATAACATCCACGCGATTCACATCGCCAAAGAATGCGCCGAAACGATCCCGCACGGGAATCTGAACCTGGGCACCAAAACCCAAGTCATGATTACCTGGAAGACTGGCGACAAGCTTTCGCCCGCGTTGCCAGGATCCAGGCACCTCGCCGCCCTTGTTCCAGCTATCAAGGAAGATATCTCCGAAGCGCTCATACTCCTGCAGCCAAAAGTCGTCTCCGTATTTGTTGTGCCACGTCTGAACCCACTTCTTCTCGTCCTTGGAACGTCCCCGTCCCCATTTCGGGTCGACAAAGTTGCCCTTGCTCGTCTTCCACTCGCGGCCGCCGTCGAAAAGATCACCAAGAAAGAAGACGCTGTCCGGGTGTAGCCGATGCTGCATCGCGCCGTAACCGCGCTTGAGGTAGTTGTCGGTTATCAGCACCGTCAGGGGGTTTAGAGGCCATGGTCGGCCTGGATATGAATGCGGATCGATAAGTTGAGGATCGGCAACGAAGACGAGGTGGTGTGGTTTCGCATCTTTCGGCTGTAGCGTTGTTAGTCGACCTTTCTTTGAGCTCAAATCGCACATTTCTTGTCGCGACGGGTTCCTTTTCTGTCAACATACCCATTTCTCCCAATGATCCCAATCGCAGTTGGCAACCTTCCCATCAAACACCCACCTCTCTCCACAGAGAAGCACAAAGACCCAAACCACGACCAGCACATGCGGGAAGCTCAGCAGCCGGCGAGACGTGAGGTTGCGACGCACCTGGTGCGCTACCCTCCTACCCGCCGCGATGGCCATCCTCCTCCACGGACCGACAGCCCACCGGCCAACCTGGTGGCCAATCTGCTTGGTGTTGAGCCAGAGCACCTCGGCTACCGACAGGTCGTTAAAGTTGATCTTGGGGTTGGGGCGATACTGGTAGTGGCGACCCGACATGATGGCGCCATGCCCTTGCGCTGGCAGAGCGGCTCCTCCTCAAGTTTTTGCCCGCACTCGTGTCCAAGTCCGTGTTTCTCTTGTATATCCAAACGTCGTGGTTCGTAGAATGTCGTGGGCTGTCGTCTCGGCCCAGTGAATTGATCGACGATCCGGGGAACAACAGCCCCTTGAAGCAACAGCACAGCGGTATTCTCGTCAAAGAGTATCTCGTCTCGCGGTTTCCACACACAATTCGAAAATCGTCGTAATCGTCGCAAATCCGGCGCGTACTGAGACTTGAATCCGTGTTATGAGAAAGAATGTCAACAGGACAAAGTTTGTTTTCAAAGACAGTTTTTGTCGCCTGTTGTCAAGTTGAAAGCAAGGAAGGAAGCTCCTCAGTCGCAGCAGCCACTCAAAGCTGGCGGACCACGGCGGTCAAAAGTGGATTGCTTGCTCCTTCCTTGAGCTCTGCTACGCCCCGTGACGCCGTCTAATTGGCCAAACTTTGTCTCCGGCCGCGGCTGCGAATTTCCGGGGCCTGGCGCGCCTTTTCGGGGGGCTTGATTAGCGCTGCGACCCCGCTATCCAGGGGTGCCTAGCGCTCAAAACTGCAAGTCTTCAGGGGCACAGGCAATGGGACAGGATGGAACTCGGCCGATTATCGCAAGAAACCAGAAAGATCGCTCATGTTCGTATTCATCTTCATACGAGAATGCAATTAAATCCAAGCCAAAACTTTATAGCCCTTTTTTCCCAATGCCAATCATCTGCTATGATGCTACAAAATGCTCATGCAAATAATGCCCCAAGTCCTAAACTCCGCTCAAATGCCATCCAAACATGAGGCATGGAAGCCAATGTATATGCGAATGCGCATGTAAAGAAACAAAAATCACAAAACAATCCTGGTCAGACTACCTTCGACGATAGTCATCGTCATAGTCATCGCCCTCATCACTATAATCATCTTCTTCCGGCGGAGGTGGAGGCTCCTTCTTCTCCTTCTTCCGGAAACTCAACAGCCTCTGGAAACCGCTTGGCTGTGCTGGCGCCGGCGCCGGCTCCGCTTCTGGCTCCGGCTCCGGCTCTGCGGCTTGTCCTCCTTCATCATCATCATCGGCGTTATAGTCGTAAAACAGTTTCGGCACCAGCAGTCGGTACGTCTTGGTAATACCTGCCGGGTCCTTGGGGTTGATCTCAACATTCAGGCAAATGTCCAGGCCACCCTCCAGGTCAACGGCATACTTGTCTGCCTCTTTCATTTGCTTCGTTGATAGGCCTGTTGGCGTCCTGTAAAAAGGACGGGTTGGAGGCAAGGCGCTCACGTCGTTGCGAGAGTGCGACATGGCCCTCGATCCAATGGTCTGCGTGCGACGAGGCTGAGCCATGAAGTACGAGTCGTCACCGTCTGAATACTCATCATAGGCCGCTCCACCTCGGATACCTGAAGGACGCGTTCGTTGAGGTGACTCATCCCAATACTGCTCATCGTCGTCGTGTCTATCATCGTCTCCCCAAGTGCCGTTGATACCGCCATCGTCGGCAGCGCGACGCTGACTAGGCCGTCGACCAAAGCTAAAGAAGCCTGCCTTCTTAGGTTCAGCTGGGCCACCACCAACAGACATAGACCTTGTGAGCTTAGCCTTGGGAGGTCGTTCTGAGTTGGTCGAGTTGCGGCGTGATAGACTGCGGAACAGGCCACCGCCACCTCCTCGCGTAACTGGAGGCCGGGATCCACGGACCGAATCTCTTGACACCTCCGGTGGTGTATCCGTGGACTTGCTCCTAGACAAGGACAGTCTCCGGAACAGACCGCCTCCCTGGGGCTTGGCTGGTCGGGGGCTTGGGGTTCTTTCAGGCGACAGAGGCGGTGTCGGGGGTGGTGTGCTTCCTGGTGCCCATTCGCGAATCGAGCACCAGTTTCGGTGGGGGAGGAGGTGCTTGTTGTTCCTTGGCTTTCCGTCCACTCCTTGCTGGAAGATGGGAATCATATCCTCATCCGTCTGCTTGTCGAAGTGGTGCACCTTGTTCCTCTTGTTGAGCACATCAGCCAGCATGTCAGGCGGCGGTGTGTTGGCAATGGCTGAGGAGATGATGTTGGGCATGTATCGAGGGTCCTTGTGCTTGGCCAGTCCCAGTTTGGGGTTGGAGTAGAACTGTCCAACAGCTGCAAGATGGACGTCGCCGCTCAGAATAGTAACTCTGAGCGACTTATCAATGGCAAGATCTTGCAAGTCTTCGATAACGACACTGCGCTCCTGCTTGTGGTTCTTGGCGGTCCAGTGGTCGTTCAGGTCATCCAGAACTTCGACTCCTCCGTCAATGTTGTTCAGAGCCTTTCCAAACATGCCAGTTCGTCCAAGCGCCTTGACGGGATCCATGAGCCTCGAGGTCAAACTATCATCTCGTTAGTATTAGGTATTCAACGCAACCGTAGATCACTTACATGTTCTCGAGCCAAACCAACCTGGGGTACGCAATGGGAATGCCCAAGAGTACCAGCAGATGCTCAACCTGTCCACGTCGCACCTCGGCATAAAGACGATTCATGATCTTCTCCCATGTCTGGTCAGAGATAACGTCGTGCTCTGTCCTCTCCATGCGGCAGTCCACAGCCAGCAGAGCGACCTTCGAGCCCACATACATGAACAGGCTGCGGCCGAGCTCGCCAATAAACGGACCAGGCTCAGAACCGAGGATCCAGCTCGGCTCAGAACTCTCCGTCTCGTCCATGATGGACTGGTGCTGGAACAGCATATAGTACTTGAAAGCAACAGCTCCCAGACCACTAAAGACGGGCGACTTCATGTCATGGTGGGGGTAGGAGCCATATCCATCAAAGATGTCGTGGTCATCATACATGTTGACCATCGGGATCTGTGAGTTGGCAAGGCCAAACAGTCCCTGGGAGAACCACATGCAGTAACGCTCCAGATAGAAGTTCTCCATCTCAGCTTGCATCTCGGGTGTAAAGGCAGTTGTGTGCTTGTGAACTGGGTTCTTGATGCTAAGCCACTCCTTGAAGAGTTCACACTCGTCGGAGACACAATCGTTGTAGATCTGGTCACCACCGCCAATCATGAGATGGAAAGGCCGTGTCTGGTGGTTGTTCAACACGTCGCGCCACATAGGGTCAGGACCGCTTAGCTCATCAGGCTTCACACTCATGCTGAAGCCGTTGCAGCTGTAGAACATCATGTTCATGGTCTCGCCCGCTGCAGGAACCCAGAAACCCGTGGCAGGTCCACGGTTGATGCGGTAAGCGATCCGCTGCTGCTTCTCACGCAGCTCAACCTCAATGTTGAACCGCCAGAAGGTGTATCCCCGTTCGGTGTGAAGTCGGAATCCTCTGACGTCCTTGTACTTCTGAACCTTCTCACCGTCGATACCCACGCGCTTTCTGCGACTGGCAAAAGATCCAGGAAGATCCTTCGCGCCATCAGGGGGGAGCACATCAGGGGGACTACGGCTCTGCTCGAAGAGACCCTCATCAGTCTCGTCGCGAGACAGATCCTTTGCCTCCTCGAGATGCTCCACGGGGCGCACGTAGAGGGTTTCTCCTCTACGGCCCACCTTGGGGTGGCCAGCAATGGGATCGACGTATTCAGGGGAGAGATCACCCTTGACGCGATGAGGAGGAGGGGGCAGCAGCTCAATGTCCTGGACAAAGAGTCGAAGCGTAGGCGCAATCTCGTAGGAAGAGTCAGCATCTTCTGTGACAATCATGACACTGCCTCGCCACATCTCTCGTTCTGCGAGAGGGCCGCCCCTCTGGGACCTGTTGGGGGTCTTTTCCCGTCGAATGCCGCAATATCTCAAAAGGGGACCACACTTGAGGAACAACGGGGGCTTAAACCGAGTAGGAGCTAAGACAGAGTTAGTACTATTCAGCAACCAGTAAGCAAGTAAACTCACCATTCTCGTCATATTCACCATCAAAAGCCTCAGCCTTTCGTGGTCGAGCGGCGTAACCGTGACCCTTAGTCCGGTTATCCTGCTCCCACCAGGCCTTGTTCACATCTGGCTCAGAAACATGAGCAGCATCCTTGATTTCCAAGAGCGGCCCAGCAAGACTGCCGACGGTGCCCTTCTTCCACTCATCGAGCCATTGAGGTGGCAGATACAGACCATCACCAGGGGCCATCTCCTCGCGAGGCTTGAAGATCATGTTTGAGATCTTGTGAGAATGCGAATCGTCGTCCGAGTAGTCGCTGTCAGCCCTCTCGTGTTTTCTGCGGGCAGCCGCCTTGTTCTCGGCGTGAGCAACATCATCCACCTCCTTCTTGCTAATGGTCTTGCTACGAGTAGGCGGCGGGGCGTACTCCTCATCAGAAGCATACTCGGCCCTTGGGATAGGTTCGGTAACACGTCTCCTGATGCGCTGGTCGTCGCCGGGCATGGGAATTTGATGACGGTCTGGCCTGACGTCCATTGAGGGCCTGGCGTCCATCGAGGGTCTGACGTCCATAGAAGGCCTTCGCGCCTCAGGTGGGTTAGGAGGGAGCTCCTTATCCCGTCTATACCGGCCAGTGGTGGGCTGTCGGGTCATTGGGATAATGTCTTCTTGTTCATAGTAGTAGTCATCATCATCATCATCATGGGCTGGGGGTTGGTGCTTCGAGACGGGGGCCACTACAGGAGCAGCATGCGCTTCGGATGCCACCCTACGATGGTAGCTGTGATCTGCTGGAGGCTGCTTCTTTAGTTTGTTGCTGCCGCTTCGTGTCAAAGAGAATCCCCCACTTGAAGGAGGGGGTTGAGCCGCTTCTGGGAGAGCAACATGGTCTCGTACAGCTCGTTCTCGGAAGCTGAGGTTGCGCTTGGGGATACCGGAATCCAATTTCGTGTGCCTAGGTGCTGGGTGAACTTCCTCGGGTTCCAGTAGTGCGCCGGAACTATAATGATGCGCCTCCTCTGGTGGGTGTTGTGTAAGAGGGCCTCGATGACGACTTGAGCTCTCTTTCTGAACGGGAGCTTCGGGAGGTGGTGGTTCGCGGTACGTCTCTCTGGGTGCTTCCCTTGGGGCTTCTTGTGGAATTTCCCTGGAAAAGTCTCTTGGGGCGTCGCGGGGGATGTCTCTGTGTGCTTCTCTAGGTGCCTCTCTGTGAATGTCTCTAGGCACTTCTCTGGATACCTCTCTGCGCGCCGGATTTTGCGTCACGGGAATTGGAGCCGCAGCTGCTGAAGGACGCCTCTCACCGTAGGCTACAGATGGCTTTCGTTCGTGGGTCCGTGGTTGCTGGCCGGCGGGCTGCTTTCCGGCCCTCAATGCCTGTCTTTCTCTGGCTCGTCGTTCGGCGGCTTCGACTCGGGCGCGTTTTTCCTCCTTTGTGATGCTATCGAGCGTCAGCTCTAGCCTTTGGAGGGGCGATCGGTCGTCTGCCAAGTACTTTTTGTGACGCCCTGAGCTACCGCCTGTGGTTGCTCTCCTGGATGGCGGGCCATATGCGCTGGCGCTCGTGTCCCTCCTTGCGAGGTCTGCTTGCGCTCGGTCAGACTGTTGGTATTCTCGGGCCCTCTGAGAGGACTTTTGGTAATCGTCGTTGTCCATGTCGTCAACCTGCATGGACGCGCCGCCGTACGGTTGTGGCGGTGCCGGTGCGCCTGTTGCGGTGTAGGTATAAGGTAGACCTCCGTTGCCGTAGGGGTGTCGATAGCTCACGGGAGGACCGCGAGGAACCTCTGGGGCAGCTGGAAGAATTGGCGACAAGTCACCGTCTTCTTCTTCCTCGTCTTGTAGGTCTTGCTGGCGGCTTGGACGTCGAGGTCTTCTGCTGTCTGAAGGCTCTCCAGGTCCTTGTCGGTAGGAAGGCGGTCTGGGTGCTAGTCCTTGAGGCGCAAAGCTTGCAGCAGAGGGCGAGTCGTGTGGACTAAAGGTAGATTCGGAGGGAGCCTCGGTGTTCTGGGTCTGTATAGAAGCACGATTTGATCTGCGAACTGGAGGAACGTCGAAAGAAGATCTGCGGTCAGCATTATAGGTGTAGTCGTCCGACTCAGACCTGCGGCGGGCGTGGCCGGCCTGGGCGGCGACCTTTGGGCCGGGCAGTTGGCCCCAGTATGGCGTCGACATTGAGGCTGACTACTGGGTATCGAGAACAGGGCTAGCAGCTTGATTGGACGGCGCGTGGGAGACAAGAGGCAGAAAAAAAGATTGGATGGGGAGAAGATGGCGGCGTCGGCTCGCGCGTGCGCACAGTCGGAGGCGGGTAACTAGGCTTGAGATGCCTTGTTCTGGTTGTGGGAGCGAAGCTTGATGGTTTAGGCGCTAGCTTTGGACGGACGGATACTGTAGTCTAGAGATGGACTCCGTTGCGGATGGAGTTTGACGGCGGGGCGCGGCGTCTAGGGCTCATGCGAGCTGCCGGGCTAACTAACCAATGCTTTGCAGGCTCTGGTGATGTTGGCGGAGGCGATGGACCCGACTGCCCGAGGTAAGGAAAGAATTTTTCCTGGCGTCTCAGGATGATGAGATGGGGAGGAAATGGAAGAGGTTGACGAGACGAGGGATGGAAGGGAAGAGCTCCATGTATCGAAGCTAGGCCGTCTGTTCATGGGCCGACAGCTGAATCAAACCAACCAGGAACTGCCTGGAAACCGCCCAAGCCCAAGCTACAGGGGTCATTCTGCCGCCGAGGAGCTCCTACGGGGACCTGTTCACAGGCCCTGGTTCATCGTAGGCTTTTTTCCCAGCCTCGAGATCATGGATTCCTTCTCGGCTGTTGCAAAGTACCCGGCGTTTCCTTCTACAAACGTATACACTTTATGTCGCATCAAAGAGAACAAGCCAAGGAACCATAGACACTAGCATGGGTCTCAAACTCGCCTGGCTAGAAGCAATTTTTTCTTTTCCTTGGATTTCAGGCTGGGGACGGGATCGCTGGGCTGAGCGGGCTGTGTTGAGAATCAAGCAGAGGCTGGGGGCGGGGCGGCGTCACCATGTTCTGTTCGAGCTATTGACGCTCCGGGACCCAAAAAATGCGGGTGGCTGGCACACGGAGCCACGGAACGGGCCCGGGTCCCAGTTCAGGCAAGATATAGACAACGACGGGAGGCGGGAGACGGGGGAGACTGCAAGGAACGGATAGTGACCGCAACAATGGCATGGCGAATGGACTTGAGAGCAATTCATTCTCAATTGTGCGGTGAAGCAGGACAAATTTGGAAACAATGGAGATGCGACCTCATGCTGCAGGCTCTCATGTACGACAGTTGCAGCTGAGCCAATGTCTGGCAGCTGATATTCCCGATCAAGTCCCCTAATGCATCCAGGCCGTTGGCGCGCGCGGACGGGATGGCCCGGCCGAACTCTGTCTCGACTTGACATCCATTGGATCCATTCGCTTTCGCATTCACATTCACTCAACATCCATTTCATTGCAACAATGACAACGTGTCAAGAGGCCAGGCGAGGTCAGAACAAGGCAATTCTTCAACTGCCGAATCTTGCCCGTCATTTAATTACTCCGTTGCACAAATTACCAAAAGGGTCGGGCTGACATCATGCCCAACCACCTCTATTGAAAAAGCCACTCAGCCATCGCTGCATGCCGTCACCCGTGGCCGCCAACGGCTTGTTTGATTGCTGGACGGATTTGACTAATTGGCTTCCTGCCGCAGGGCACAGCTCGTATCATACGCTGCTCGTCCCAGATAGACTTTCCTGTCAAAGACTACGCCCCGTTTCTAAACTTAATTAAGCCTTGGGGGTGATGGCATCGTACTGCGCCTTTGCGGCCTTGATGTTTTCCTCCAGGCGCTGCTTGTACGCGTCCGAGCAATCGTCCAGTCTGCTGTTCACCTCATCCAAGAACTTGGGCATCTCCCTGTCGTAAACGCTGAGAAGCTTGCCAATCTCTGAGCTGAGTGGCCATTGGCTGATACGCTCGGCCTGGTCACCGACCAGCTTGATGAGGGTTCCCTGCGTGTATCTCGTCTGAAGGGCGTCAGAGATTGGTTATGAGGAAAGCTTCAAGATACATACTCTGTGCACCGACCTGCAAATTTCTTTCTTCTCCTGGTCGTCAAAGTCTCCCGCTGGAGCATCCGCGTTGGCCTTGTTAATATCGGAGATTCCATTGACCAGACCAGCAGTCGCGGTAAAAAGATCCTGTTCCGTGTTAGCAATGACGTTTCTTGGTTCATAAGCCAAAATCGACGTACATGAACGCTAGACGCGTCGTACCCAAGGACCGGCATCCTCTCAATGGCCCTCTGAACGTCCGTCGACAGAGATCCAATCTCGTCAAAGTCATCCTCGGTTTTCTCCGGAGACGGCGCTGCGGAAATCGACGATGCCCCCAAGGCGGCAACGAGAAGAGCGAGCTTGGTGAAGTACATTTTGATGAGTGTTTTGAGAATTGATAATCCCGAGTTGATGGGATTGATACAGTCTAAATGATACAACGATGTCGCCTTTTATACTTGATTCCATGGTATTATTGTCCTTTGTACTCCGTAGATTCGATCTCACTGCGTAATCGATGAGCCTCCAGTCGGCGGGCATGTCTCAGATCCCGATTCCCGTGTCTTTGATGCCAGCCAAAGGGCCGAATTCCTGAGCAACTCCCATTCCGCATTCTCGACGAAGAACAGACTCCGCAGCGGGAAAATCGTGGATACCATACGCCCTGGTGGTGATGAGGTTGTTCCTTTCAACATGAGGATAGCTAAGTAGCCAGCTGGGCTTCGTTCACGTTAGTATACTAATCAGCAAATGACAAAAGAAGCCCATACAAGTAAAGGATAATATGTTACAAACCTATTCTTAGCTGGAACTGTGTTGCCAGTGTTGACACAGGCAACCATCATGCCTCGGGTGAACAAAGATCTCCAGCAACACCCATGACAAATCTTGTAAAACAACTTGCACAAAACCTCCACTCCATTGATCGAGTTGAGTAATCCTCAAAGAAACCCAACGTCTACATACGTATAGTCACGCGTCGATCAGGGTCCACGACTTGCACAAAGACGGAACAATTCCCGGCCTACACTGCGGAAGCTTGAGCAAGAATGAGCTGAGCGGGGGATCCGAGACACGGGCCTCAATGTGATGAATCTGCGACATCAATCCCCTGTAACTGAGAACTCCTCCTCCCCCCCTCCACATCTGACTGACCCCCACGATGTGAAGAGTAGCATCGGAACAGGCATGCAGGTGTCGAGGGACGATCCGCATCCTCTCCACGAAACACGGGATGAGTGAGGGGCCGTGGAATCGTCTCTGGTCTCCTCTTTCTGACTCGGATCTCGTCAAAACTTGCAAGAGTTGGATCTTTCCAGTATGCTAAGCCACTCCTGTGTGGGTATTCTATATGTAGGTGCCTCAAAAGTGATGTTTGCCAAGTACACAAAGTCAATGTTCTCCGAGGCATTGATCAAGACGAGAGCACCCTGTGTCAATCTGCATTACTCAGGTAGCCACCGTTCGACAACCTGCATAAATGAGGGGAAGTCAAAGCAACCAACAGCTCGTACATGTTGTCGTCTCGACGCCGGTGTTAGTAATATCTTATCAGATCCTACTGATCTTCTCCACCCATGCAGGAATCACACCCAACGGCAGTTGCGATTATCTCTGAAAGGAAGTGAGCTCCTCCTATTTGCCGACGACAGCCACCTCCAAGCCACGCCACGTGAAGTACCTCCTTCGCACACCAGATATCATCTCAACCTTCGAGCAGACGCGAAAAATTACACAAAAATGTAGAAAAGGCAAAAAAGAAAGCTGATGGGCACTGGGAGGTTGCTCCCGCCAGGGCTTGAACCTGAGACCTTCGCATCACCGATATTACAGTGTAAACTGAAGTATTAGTACGACGCTCTAACCAACTGAGCTACGGAAGCCGATCAGCTGTGGCGAAGCTGGTGTTTCGCCGTTGTTTTTCCGCTTCCGAGAATGAGGTTATACAGGTGCGACTTCCGAACATGGGAGAACCTGAGAAAACTTTCCTAAAATCTCAGGTATCATGAGCATGGACTTCAACCCCCATGCCAATACCCATGCCGACGTGCATATCTTTAGATCATCGTGGGTGGCCTCAATTACCTAGCTTGCATGACTTCATTCCCATCACGAAAAATCTCCATATTGATGCAAGTTGGGAAACATCGGCCCATCAATTTCAATGCGTATCCGCTTAAACCATTCTATTCATTATACCCAAACTCCATAAAATCCCCCGATCCCGATGTAGCCATGAGAAAACAAACATTCAAACCCCCACGCTCGATTCCGTATCCCCACGTTCCATTGATTCGTAGTCGGCTTTACTTGTACCTTCGACCGGGTATACCCAGGTCCAGGCGCCCTCCCATGCTCGTCGTCCCGAAGGGGTCAGGAAAACCCACAGACAGAACGACACGAAGAACATGATGGCAAGGGCTGCGCCTCGAGGCGTGCAGAGTTGTTCCCTCAGACGATAGATATAGTCAGGAAGGCTCACAAATGCCCTTTCCTCATCCGAGTCTAACTGCAACCCCTCGTAGTAAACCACATGGGGCGCCAATATCTTGTAGGACGTCATGCCTGGTGTCCCAGTGGACTTTGTGACGGACTTGTGGCGAACAATCTCGGGCGTGATCGAGATTTTAACTCGAGCCCTCGAATGCATAACCCGGCCGTCTGGTTTGCGCCTCCGAAGTCGCTCTTGATGCCGCCGCGCCGCCTCCCTGGAATAAGTGTAAGCCTCCTGGCAGAGGTTGACCTGGCTCAAACTGAATGGCTCGCCTGGCTGGACCCAGTTGAAAGAAAAGATCGCCGACGCCAGGCGTATGTGTACACTGATCCACCCCGCGTAAGCAACCACATCGTGGAGGGCCTGATGTAGCTCGCGGATGGGAACCGGCCTATGACCTTTGAACTCTGCGGCGTAGGCACAAACTGGTAGCAGGAGAGTCAAGATTTGGGTAGACAGTTTGTCGACTCTCGTCCAGAAGAAAGGAGGAACTTGGGTTATAAGATACATCCTGTTAGCTCGAGCTCGGAGCTTGGTACGTTGAAATCCTATGGCTGATGTCAGCTTGGTGTTTTTGAATGTGGTGTCACTGTCACGCAACACACCTTCTGCATTGATGAGCGCAGCATCGAACGAATTCAGCAGCTCCTCATGATCCGGACCGGCGCCAAAAAGCAAACGCGTAAAGACTTTGTTATCGAGAATCTTGAAAATCATAGCTGTGAGAAGGCATGCCCGTTCCCCCTTGTCAATAAGTAACCTCGCCCACTTCCCAGCTCGAGGATCGGGGTGAGCCACTAGTTGGACGTATTTGAGAAACGCGTCCGAGTACTCTCTTAACCAGGGGTGCATTCCGGGTGCCTGGGTTGTGTCGCTAGGACAAAATGACCCATAGACGAGGGAATAAACATTCTTGAAGAGTGTGTTGAAATGGCTCTCGTAGAACTCGTCTGGCAAGTCTTGGCCGACGAGACTGAAATCGAGGACAAGACGACGAGGAGTAAACGACCTGAACTCCTGCATCTCCGTACAATAATGACAGTCCAAAAGATATCCTATTTCGAACGTGATTGCTCTGATACGACGTATATAGTGATAATTGGTGGTGAAATGTACGACGGGTATAAGTAACGATTAGACAAAGGAACTTTGAGCAAAATGAGTGACAAAAGATAATCGCATTTGTGTCAAGAGTTTATCGGAACGAGGAAGATCTGAAAGATGAAGATGTTGTTGATCTCTGAGGGAGAGCGGCGAGAAAGGTGAAGCCGGAGCTTATCATCAAGAGCGAGCTGCTTCGGTTCTTGCTCTTGGGGGTGGTCTCCTTTGTCTTGGAGACATCCTTCTCAAAGGAAGTGTTGGTTCGAGTATCAGGCTCCATGGCGGCGACGAGGTTGGACAAGTCAAGTAGAATAAAGAAGCAGTTGTGGCAGTAATTCTAGGCAAGGGGATCAAAGAAGTTCGAGATGGTGTGGTGAGTTCTGTTGGCTTGGTCTTCTTTGTTCATGGGCGATGGGAGTCTATTATAAGTGCGCCATGTGCTTGCTACGTAGTATGGGGTCCAACTCCAGATGAAGTGAAGACCAAGACCCGGCATGCCAATCCTGGTCAGCACGCTGATCGTGCAGGTCTCGGAAGATGGTCCCTGAGGGGCTCAATCAAAGACACAAAGGGCTGTGAGGGTGGGATGGAATGGAGTTTGAGACGCGTCGACATTCCAGAAAGGCATAGCCAGTGCCTGAGCCATGCATGAGAGCGTGGACGTGGATGATCATTGGGAGCACTCGCTGGTGCAAAATACGTAATGCGGCGGGTGCGCACCAGTTGTCACTCGATTCGCGGGACAATGTGGGACAAGGGAGACCAATAGGCCAACATGAGAATCCCGCCCTGTCTTTACCACGCCGGCTGTGAATGGTGCAGGTGCTCCTTGAGTGGGTGAATTCGAGGCTTAATTGCTGGCGTCGAGCTTGGGATCGACGCCCTTAACGCCTCATTCAAGGGAGAGTGACGCAGCGAATGTTGGTTGTCAACACAAGTTGGCACAAGTTGGTCAGAAGAGGGCAGCTGACTGGCCGCAGACGATTGTGTGAAACCGCCTTTGCCGTTTGTATTTCAGCCTACCTTTTTCCTTTTGTCCTTTTGTCCTTTTGTCCTCTTGTCCCCACGCGGGCATCAACAGGCGTGATACTGTCTGTTGTGCCGCCGGCATCTCCGGCTATGGGGGGTAAGAAATGTCTAGATTCCGGTATGCATGCCAAATGGTGCGAGGCACGAACGACCGGAACAAAAGAGCGTGGGTTGAGCCGTTTTGAGGTGGAGGCCAGGATGGGGGTCACCACGTTGGATGACTTGAAAGCCATGACAGCGCATGAGGCACAAGAAGCGCGTGAAACACGAAATGGGCGCAGTAACTGGTAACCGTGAGCGCTTCGCTTCTCCGTGACATGGGCTCACTCTTGCGAGCGGCACATGCCTTGATGCTGATGCGAATCCTCGTGACAGGGAATCCTGCTGCATCTTGTAGTCGAGTTACATCAAGCGTGTGAGGCCCGAAGACTAGCCTAGGCTGTGAGCCAACCTTGGTGTAGCCGTCTAGGCATGGAGGAATCTCTCGGGTCGCATTATCGCGGCATAAAGGGAAAATGTGAGATTGGTCCTCGTGACGACCTGTCGATGTCCGTGTCCTTGGATCAAAAGGGAAAAGAGTCCGCTCGATGTGAGCGATACCTTGTCTGGGTGGTGTATCAATTGAGAATGCCCGGCGTGAAAGAAACGTAGGCGAGTATCAAAGATAGGATTGTCCCTGCGCCGCGAGGCCTCGGCTAATTGAACAAAGTCGGATGAAACGAGTTTGACAATCTGATCCTGGGATGAATGAGGAGAAGCTCTCTCTCTGCTTCATCTTCATCCACCTCCAGATCCAGCTC
Organism: Fusarium sp. NRRL 62610; assembly: GCA_013186425.2. Lineage (NCBI taxonomy): Eukaryota > Fungi > Ascomycota > Sordariomycetes > Hypocreales > Nectriaceae > Fusarium > Fusarium sp. NRRL 62610. The sequence continues at coordinate 14,569 of JABCKE020000859.1, forward strand.
CAGCTAGCATAGCACCTGCCGCTACCCACGACCTGGTTGGTAGCTCCCGCCAGTTCAATGCAGGCACCTGTCTGATCGACGGGAAGCTGAGGCTCTGACAAGGAGCTTCCCCACCGTTCACAAGCCTCCAGAATGGGCAACAACACGAGAAAGCCCATGCCGCACATGTAAGGCATGAACAAACATTAAGGCATCAACTTGAGGTCCACTTTTCTTTCCCGATTGGGTCGCTTGGGGTAGGCACAACTCCTCCACTTAACTTTTAGGTCAGCACCCAAGATTTTTTGCGACCTGGACCTCTGCGCCTCCCGTCACAACCAATCTTCAAACAGCGCCTCTCTCCTGCCTACAAACCCTACGAACGTCACGTCCTTCGCGACTCCTTTCTACCTTCTCGATCGAGTCGACTCTTGCCTGGCGCAAAGTCGCAAACGGTTCCTCTACCTACCTGTTGTAGTCGGAAAGAAGTAGTCGACCTACCAATTTCTTGCTCTCGCCCCACCCTCGCACCGCCTCCCACTTCTTTGCTTCGATCATCTCAAACTTGCCCCGCGATCCCACATTCGCAAGTCACCTCTCTCACCTCAACTAAACCGACATCTCCCGCACGCGCTCCAACGAGAAACCTCCATCACAATGGCCGCCGCTGCGACAGAGACACCCAAGATGGACGAGCAGGTCGACCTCACCACCATTCCCGTTGATCCCAACGGCAAGGAGAGCGCCTCCGATATCAAGGACGACAAGCCCGTCACTGTTTTCCACGACAAGGATAACTTCAATGTCAAGCACCCCCTTCAGAACAAGTGGACTCTTTGGTTCACCAAGCCCCCGAGCGGCAAGGTAGGGTGGAACCCGTTCTCGACCATGGTCGACTCAATGCTGATACATAATGCCATAGGGTGACAACTGGAATGATCTCCTGAAGGAGGTCATCACCTTCGATTCCGTCGAGGAGTTCTGGGGTGTCTACGTAAGTTCAAACTGACACGATTCCCTCTCTCGCCTCATGCTAACGTTTTTTTAGAACAACGTTTCCGCCGTTTCTGAACTCTCTCTCAAGTCCGACTACCATCTGTTCAAGGCCGGTGTCCGCCCCGAGTGGGAGGATCCCCAGAACAAGCACGGTGGCAAGTGGTCCTACCAGTACAAGGACAAGCGAAACATCGATGTCGACCGTCTCTGGCTCCAGGTCATGATGGCCGCTATTGGCGAGACTCTCGAGGACGAGGACGACGGTGAGGTCATGGGCGTTGTTGTCAACGTCCGTAAGGCATTCTTCCGAATCGGTGTCTGGACTCGCACCATAGGAAAGAGCATTCCAGGCCGAGGCGATGGCGACGTGGCCGGCGGCAAGGGCCGTAGCAATGAGAAGGGTAAGGAGATTCTGATGTCTATCGGCCGTCGGTTCAAGGAGGTCCTGGAGCTGCCCGCCACCGAGCAGGTTGAGTTCTCGGGTCACACCGACAGCGCCCACTCCGGCAGCACAAGGGCCAAGGCCAAGCACGTTGTCTAGGGTTATGCACGATGATGAAAAGGGACGACATTGATTTAGCACGATATCCGATAATGACCATTTCATGCTTCTGACCATCATGGGCCCTACGCAGCGGTGGACGAACGAACGGCATGTGGTTGAAGGGGGAAACTCGACGCAAGAAACGAAGTGGCTGGGGGCTGAGATGCGATGCTGGACCAAGACAACCACTCGGTCGTGGCCAGCCATGGCTCATTCCTGATTTCTTTGGTTCAAGTTTTATACTGGCGTTGCTCGGGCTCTTTTCTCAAGTGGCAACCATGGAGGTTGAAAAGCCGGCCACTGGGGATATGAAAATAGATAATGTACACTTTGGTCACCTAGGGTTCGCTGTGCTTTGATGACTATGTGGTTCTTATGCTAGATACGATGCTTTCGACGAGCTTCTACGATGCTACCCCTAACTATGCAGCGTTATCATACAAATCTACAACAGGTGGTACAGTATATACAGAGATATCTCCCAATGGTGCTCTTAACTTTCATCGCCGCTTATATCATCAGGGAAAATGGACTTGACCAGTTGCTTCTTGTTGATCTTGCCCATGGCGTTCCTTGGGATATGGTCGACGATTCGCATCACTTGGGGAATCTTATAGTTGGCAAGGCGGTCCTTGAGGGCTCGCCTCATATCAAGCGCTGACCACTTCTTGACAACTTCATTATCAAGAACAAGGACAGCGCCTACTTTGTGGCCCCATTGGCCGCTCGGCACCGCGACAACAGCCGCCTCGGCGACCTGGGGCAGGGAGAGAAGCTCGCGCTCGACCTCTAGAGCGCTGACCTTTTCGCCGCCAGTCTTGATGATATCGGCCGACTTGCGCCCTTGAATAAAGTACAAGGGACCGTGGGCCCATGGTTGAGCGGCGGCTGCAGAGGGGACAGGGCGGCGCACGGCGACATCACCCGTCTTGAACCAACGGCCCTTACCATCGGCGTCGTCGACGAACTCGCTAGCTGTCGCTTTTGGATTGTGCCAGTACTCACGGAAGATGGTCGGTCCACGGAGCTGGATCTCACCAGAACGTTCTCGGCCTGTCTCTGGGTTGACCTCCTCGCCTTCCTTGATGATATCTCCAGTGTCCATATCGACCAGACGGGCTTGGACAGATGGCAGAGGCCAGCCGACACTGGCATCGACCCGATCGGAAAAGTCGAGGCCGCAGCTTAGCGCCATACCGACCTCGGTCATGCCGTATCGCTCAAGGAGGACGTTGCCGTGGCTTAGATCCCTCCAAGCCGCCTTGATAGGGGTAGGCAGAGCGGCGGAGCCAGATATAGCGAGGCGCATGTTCTCTGGTGAGATGGCTTTTCGGGCAGCTTCCTGAGCATCAGGGGCGAGGTGCTTATGGCTGGAGAGAAGACGGCTGTAGACTGTGGGCACAACGGTGAAGAAGGTGATCTTGTCTTTGGGGGCCGAGGCACCGTTAGCGGCGGAGGCGAGGAATGGTGCGGAGAGGCGCTTCCAGACGGCGTCGGCGTTAAAGGGGAACATGAATTCGATGGTTGAGCCGGCGAGAAGGGGCGTCAGGATGGCGTTAACGGTGCCATGGATGTGGTGGAGAGGGAGAACGTGGAGGAGGTGATCAGCTGGGGAGTATTCCCAGGCCTCAAGCAGAGAACGAGACTGCGCCGTCAGGACTGATTGAGGTAGCAGAACACCTTTCTGGCCAAGGGTTAGTATCCGAGTGTTGTAGGCATAGCGCTATCTATCTCACCGGCCTGTTTGTTGTGCCTGAAGTATACAGCATCATGCCAGCCTCTCCAAGGTTGGAGTCGCCCAGCTCGACCTTTTCATGGCTTCCCCCGCCGACATGCTTCTGAAGCTCGAGATGCGCCGGCTTGGTTGTCAGGTCTGTCGCAAGCACCTCCTTCGCCTTGGCTGCGAACTTGGCCGAAGAAACAAGAAGCGACGCCTCGCTCTGGTTGAGGATGTACTGAAGCTCCGGCGCAGGGAAGGCTGGAGACAGAGGCACGGCGATAGATCGCGCAGCCATGGCGGCCAGGAGCGTCACTTTGAGAGGGCATTGTCAACTCTGCCGTTATCGGAGCCGGAGCGTCGCAGCTGCTCACCTACGTAGTCGTAGCTATTCTCGACCAGGAATGCGATTCGCTCGCCATTGAGGTCCTCCTTGCCCGCAGCTTCGGACAGGCGGTCGCGAGCACGGCGCACATCACCGAGCAGCTCGCCATACTTGAAGGTGCGGCCGGAGAGGGAGTGGACGACGGCATTGGAGTCGGGATCATGGTTTGCGACGGCCTCGAAGAGAGGTAGGCGGGGTAGCGTTGACAGCATTCTGCAGGCGGGACGGAGGGTGAGGAAGGGTGAGTAGGATGCCGGGCGCCGGAGGGCGAATGTGCGGAGGAGCGACATGGTGACGGTGAGGTCCCGAACCACCGGGATTGCGACAAGGGTTCTCAATGCGTGCGTGAAGAGGTGGGAGGGAGCTCTGGAAGCTAGGATGCGACACCGAGGCCGAACCGGCGGAGCATTTGCCCAGGGGGGTTTAGGATTGGGAGTGGATTTGTCGATCCTCGAGCCTGATGTCCAAATTGTTTTTTTGGTGATGGAGGTTTTGAAGCTCCTACCCCCCCATCCATCCCATGTGGGATCCAATTGTTGGTGACGTCGGGTAGCGGCCCGGCCGAAGGGTTCCGTCCTCCCCGGAGGTACGTACCCTGTGACAGGACGACAAGATGCCGTCTGGTGTCTGATTTTTCTGTTTTTCATCTTTGCTTGAACCCTCGGGTACAAGACCAATCAGCTCCCGTCGCAGAGTTTCTAAATACAAGCCGCGCCGGCACTTGGGCTGTTGCGTCCGCGGTGCGGCGGTCGGTCGTCAGGCTGAGTTGAACGCTCATCTGCAATGCGACACAATCCAATGTACGTCCCCAATCCATGCATGAATGGTAAGATGCAGAAAAAAAGTTGTTGAGCATAAATACATATAAAAGCAAAAAGTGTCTAAATTGCCACTGTATTTTAACACGGACCTCCCCTGTTCTTTTGATACATGCCGGCGGTACGGCTGGTTGCAGCAGAAAAACAAAGTTTGGAGCTGCTGTCTTGCTACCTTGTCTGCGTCGCAAGTCCAATGACAATGCCGTTGAGGGGAATCTACGAGATATGATATGATTGTGTGAACCGAATATCCGAAGGCTGTATGCTGGTCGAGTTTAGTTGTTTTGTAGATTTGACACCGTGCCGGGTAGGATGTGAGTCCCCTCTCGATATTTCCAGACCACCTAGCCTAGGTACACACAGGTGTAGAACATGATAACCAACTCAACAATGTGTACACATCATAAGGAAAGCCGTCGTGAGTCAACGCAGAAAATCTTGAGGCCAGTTTTCGGAAAATATAAATAAATAACAAGTATGGTTGACATGAACCAACCATCTTCCCCACTGCTATCGTGGCCGGAGATCACAACCGCAAAACCAATCATGAAGCTCCGGATCATCTTCTTGGGCCTTACCGTATTCTCCTCCGTCGGTGCCGTACAGCAGACACCGGCTTTTGCGCATCAGCTACCGACTATTGCAGAGCACCTAGGCGAGAGCCCACCCATGTGCAACTGCTGTGGAATTCACGTTGTACGTATCATCGGGCCAGCCTCAAAATGTCAAACTAGGCCCGCTAACCAGACCGACCTTCTAAAGATGAGCCGTGTGAAGAGAAAGGCTATTGGCTTGGAGAGATGGTACCCTGACGATCCCAAATGTACAAACCTTTTTGATCAACAACCCCAGATGGCTCCCCGGCCCGAGATTGGGTATGAATGCTAACTGGTTGTGTCTAGTGAACGGTTGGTATCTAAGGGCAAACCCGTGCCCCTAGAAGAAAGGGCTATTGAGCTGCATTCATGGATAATGTAACCCTTTCGTAGTAGCTTCTTGACTGACAAGAGGATTTACCTGCATCGCTCTAGAGGTTCTAGCTGGCAAAGCTGTAGTGTTGTCAAGTTCGAGTCTTGAATAAGAACCTAGTATCTTGACCGTACACCTTGGACGGAAGCTTTCCAGGGATAGCAATTGGTTCTTTTCACTAACACCGCTTTTTACTCTGATACAGGGTATCCAAGATATTGAGTCAACTCGGCTCTGCGTCATCGACGAAACAGTTGCTTCATCTTGCATATACGGTAAAGAAAGATGACTCTCATCCCGCCACATCATTTGCAGTTTACCGTTGAAGAAGTTCGTCGCAGTCCAACATTAAGACGGGGACTAGAAAAAACAGTGTCAGGAGATGATTGGATCATGGGGGGTGGGTGGGTGATTGCTTTCTCTCAAACTGTGCATATTGAAACACACCCTGCCACCATGCTGCCGTG
>JABCKE020000860.1:0-11551 GCA_013186425.2 Fusarium sp. NRRL 62610
CTGAGCAAGCCGTAGCATCCGTTCTTCTGGGCTCCGAGATCGTGAACGCCATGAGAACTTGACGGCGTACTCGTATTCGGAGCCCAGCGTCCTTGCTCTGTAGCAGATGGTGTTTCGGCTCACAATCTTGCGAGGGTGGACAAGCGGCGTTCGTTCCAGGTATAGCCTGGGCTGAGGATAGTAGCCATGAGCCGGGATATAATTCCCTATCCTGTCATAACGAACACTGGGATTCACACCTAGCTCGATGTCGCTCATCAATTGGTAGTTCTTAACCACGTCGATAATCAGCTGGTTCATAATGGTTCCGGGCCATATCGACTTTGGGTCAAAAGGTGTTGACCCAGAGCAGTACATGCCAGATCGGTCAAAAACCCACCGCTCGAGAGAAGAACCATCGACAAAATATCCATGAACAAATAAACGAGTCGGTTGACTCCGGAAAACCTCTCGAGCGCACTTGTACAGCTCTCTGATCCCTTGGTGATATGCAAAGGTGGTATCCACGTGGAAACCGACGACCTGGATACTGTCCCAGCTGAAAGGTCTGTCGGATTGGTAAAGAAGAACCGGGTGACCTTGAACGGGATATCGAAGGACATGTCTGGGCGGATAATTTGAAAAGATTGCCAGACGCCTCTCTCTGCGAGCCCAGGGGTATAGGGGATATACCTCGTTGAAGTTTGTGGCGTGGAGGGTGTGGTCTCTGACCTCACCCCTGGGTCCCTCCATGATGCCGTCGAGTGATGGCCATACAGAAGACATCTGGGAATTGGATGATGCAGATGAAACAAGAGTCTGGAGCTTGTGTGTGGTTGGTGAAATTATATGAGGAAAGAGACGAACGGGGGGGTCTGATGCCTGTTTGCGATGTTTGAATGATCGAAACGAGAGGACTGGCTTTTGAGTATGGGATGTTGAATGAAGTCGTAAACAAGAAAGAGAAGTATGATCTGTTTGTTGAGGGAGAAAGGAAGGAAATGTAGTATAAATCGGTAACGCCTTGGTTCCCATTGTAGAGTTTATCGTATAGAGTTTTGTTTTGCAGCGCGTAACTTTGTTGGTGATTATTGTGTCTTATTCATGGTAGAACTGGTTGTACAAACGACAAGTTGCTGTGATTAAGATTAAGAGATACATTCACTTTTTTGATTGTTGGGCATTGAGCTTAACGGCACCTATCTTGAGTCAAGTGATCTTAACCAGACTTCCTGGATAAAGTTCGCCAGGCAGATATGCCATCTCGGAGTTAATGTAGCATTGAGTTGGCCATTTGTTAGAAACTTTGTTCTCTCCTGTGGTTAACTATCTTGAGGAGAATATCAAGATTATTTTCTTTGCTACTATGCCTCGCTCTTTGTCATTGTGAAGGAAAGTGAAGCACTGAATAAAGAGGGACAATGCCACACACAATATGATAAATATCATATGAGGGTAAGCTCCTATGGCTTGATGAATTCCTTTCAGCTTGGCGGAGAAAGAAAACATCAACTCTGCCCTGTTTTGTTGGTATCAGGGACGTCTGCAAGTCGGAGGAGTCATCGGGCATAATATCAAAGAACACAATGAGTCCTACCCTGTTTGCACCCGCCCGTTTTCATTCACTCATAAGAGCTCTGATAGCCATAAATGAGTAGAGCGAGGATAATAAGGCTGCAATAGGATAGCACCTTGACTTCGTTGGTATCAATAACGTCTCCAAGAGGAGGCATAGGGCACATTACCAAAGAGCACAATGACCTCGACTTGATACGCAACTCAGATACTTGGTCATACTGCTCGATACCTTGTAATCAACTCAAGAGTTAAATTCACCTCCTCTACTGATTATTCGCTTACAGCATCCCATTCCGCCCTCAGAATCTCAAGGCTAACCTGCAAATTCCTCGATTCTCCACTCCAACGACCCAAAACATGCATTGCCTGCTGAACCGAAGCCTTCCACCCTGGCGGCATGGCTATAGAATTTACTCTCGCCGCAGCAAGGAGACACAGGGCAGCTTCAAAAGCTAGGCGGGCCGTATACCAAGTTCCGTGGTGTCGATGATGATGTGTCGCGTCGTTGATTATCCCCATTGAGGCCTCGAGACAAGTAAACGCTAGCGGTTCAATGTCCTTTCTGTGTTTGAGAAGCTCGGTTTGGGGTGCGTGAATCATGAAGTAGAGGCATGGTTGAAAGATCCAGGCTTGACTTGTGAGGAATCGAGTCCTCACGTGTAGACCTAGTTCGTTTGTTGATTCGAATATTGGTTCTTCAACCTGAAGGGCTTTAGGTAGGTTGTTTACCCTGTGGCTAAATATCAGTGACTGCTTCTGAAATGTCATTATGGTTCTTACCAAGCTGTCACTTTTTGGTCAAGCTGCTCTGCCTGTCTCTGCGTGGTGACAATGTCCCTCATCCACTCAGTGGGCGACTGGCCATATAAATTGTATATAATCTCATTACCGATTCGTCTTAATGAGGTTTCTGAGAGGTAAAACATCCAGCTATTCAACTTTGAGCGATTCCCAGGAGCCTTGTCATCCAACTCAGCAGGGGAATTGGAAGACTCTGGAGGATGTGGAAAGGCGTAAGGGAATGGGAGGTCTTCAAGGCCGGAACTCGTCACGCGGAGTTCGTTCGCTAGTTCGCTTGGAAGGGGTCAGACGTTGTAAACCATAGCTGTCATCTATCAGAGAACATACCATTCTGACTGCATACAAGACCAGTATAGCCTTTGAAGCAGCCGTCCCTCATCCGTCTGAAACTCGTTGGGCGAGAAAGACCTCGACTGAATATGTAATTTCAGTTGAAGGCTTGCCTGGCTGAACTGCAGCCAAGCAGCGACTGGACGGATCGAGTACATCTCGTACACGCCACAGAAGAAGTGGCATTGCGTCGACAACAGAGATAATGGTTGATTACTGAGTATTGTTCGACACCTAGCAAAGCAACTTTCTCCTAGCTGTCTCGAGGCGCCAACTTTGTCAGGGCTTGCGGGGGAATACTTATCAAAGGTGGATGGCCTGTAGGGTGCCGAGATGATGCCAAGAGCACACGCAATGAGCTTCGAGTTGTAAGTCATAGGGGGTTAATTTGAGACTGAGAAGGATACTTACAACGAGTGCAGCCTGGACAGAGTTCCCAATACCGTTTTGAATGCAGTCCTCTGCAGCCTCGGCGAGAGTTGCTGGGTCCAGAATGGGATTCTTGGTGTGGACATTGGCAAGAAAATCCTTGATGGCGGATTCGATGACTAAAGAGCTTGGAAGGGCATCTTTGAAAATATCTCCAGCGGTTGAACTTGACACTTGGCCATGACTCCTTGAATCAACTGGTGAGGCCTCTGAGCTGAAAGGAAACTGATAGTTGTCTTGGTGTATCATAGCCAGAGATCGGCCGTGCAGTTGGAGCCCAAGTCCTTCAAAGACGGGCCACTCGAGAATTCTTTCCGCAGCTGGATAATGCGCCGTGGGGAAAACGGTGGGCTTTACAAAGGTGGTGTCTTCAGAGGTGTCTTTAGAGGTGTCGTTTCTAACAGGCCATTTAGCACTACTCTCGTGTCAAGAATGGATATGTGATCAACCCACCTTTGACCTGCAAGCCCATCGAAACGCTCCTCCATGCGTCTCTCTAGATAGTCAAGCCGATTAATAATGTGCAAACTCGCGGAATCATAACTATTTACGACATTCAGTTACAAGTCCATGACTTTTATCTAGGTAGGTATCGTACTTGGAAAAATCCGAGCGCAGCTCTTCGTAGACGCAAGTGGCGCCGACGCTCTGGCAGAAACTACATGATGGCCTCTTGTTGTCGCATTTGCTCTTTCGGCCTCGGCAAACGGTGCAAGCTGTAACAGAGCGTCTCCTTGGGTACGAACTCTCTGTTCTCTGGCGTTTTCTGATTTGCTGGACGGGGTTGGGCGTTGATGATTGGGATGGAGTGGAGTCAGTCATGACGATGTGTCCAGAAATTAGGCTGATAAATTAAAGAGCTGGATTTACGATCATCTTTTGACTAGAATGAGAATGGAATATGCAAAGCAGATGTATAGTATTTAGACGAGAGAATGGGGCAGCAGACGATCAGTGGAGATGGTTCGTGCAGTGCAATTCAATCAATTTTGACCTGAGGTTGTATTAACGTTTTTGGAGTTACGAGTCAATTTTGGGGGGGGGCAAGGCGGTGAAGCTGAGCAGAATTTAGAAGGGCTTCACGACTCAATGAGTAAGTGAGTGTGAATGACCGACCCATGCTCCCGGCTCCTGAGGGGAGGGTTTTTGAGTTTCTAGTGTTTGGGATGGAGTAAATCTTGGCGTGGGTGGAAAATGAGTGACTCGAAGGTGCAGGAGTGATAGGTACGGTACGTCAGTGGCGGGTCTAGAGGGAAAGCATGCAGGGGAATTGCAGGGCGTATTATTTATGGAAGGCTCACAATGAAAGAAGAGAGAGAACAAAAAGAACGCGGTGTGTGTGTGTGTGGTGTCTGGGTTCCATTTCCAACGGTGGCCGAGTCGTCGGTAACACAATCCATGAGAGGGGAGGGGGGGGGCACTTAACATCCTGGTCAACAAGGGGGCGTGATTTTGTCTCCGAGGCACAAGGCACAGACAGAGGCAGCCAGTCGTTTAAGCGGTGGATAACTCGTGGTGAAGCATTAGTAGGAACAAAGCTAAAGCTAGGGCGTGACAGAATAAACGGCACGTAAATGCACTCTTCGCATCCATCCCATGGCTTAAGTTAGGCACGCATGGAGATGGGGATGGGGATGGGAATGGCTATGGATGGATTGTCTTATTATGCATGGGATGGGTAATGGATGTTGATATGGATTGGACATCAAAGAATCTCTTGTCCCTTTTTGTCCCTCTTTTACCGTGTCCTCGTGCCACATACTTTCTCTACCTCCGTCTTTCTCTACCTCCACCCATCCCATCCATTCATTATTCACGCCCCCATCCCATGTCACTCCTCCTCTCTGCAACCCTCCCTCTGCATCTCCGTGCAGCACCTTCTTTCCAGTCCATCCGTGTCGTCTCGTCTCGTCCGTCGTGTCTTGTCTTGTCTTTCTAGTGCCAGACATTCTGTTTATTTGTTTTGCCCATCCTCCTCTTTTTTTTTTCTCTCTTTAAACCTTCATCATCTTGTCTCGTCTCGGTCACTCCCGCAAAACATTGTCTCTCTACTTCCCCCTCAAGCAAAAGCCTGAATGAAGTCTGCGGCGCATCAATCAATCACTCTCAACAATAACAAACCTCCAGCGGATGGATCCCATGTGATACATCCAGCCTGACTAACTTGAACCCACCACCGACTTCGCCTCCCGCCATAATCACTCTATCTACTCTATTCTTTATCCTCTCATCCGTTCTCCGCAATCCTTTTATCCCTCGAGTCTAGTCCGGCAGCCAAACAAACAAACAACCATTACATCACAATCAACCACCCACTGCACTTTGCGCTGCGCTGCGCATCCGACAAGTCCCGTCCGTACTCATGGTCTCCACACTCGAGCCGCCGGCTTCGTCGTCGCTTTCACGCCGCGGTCCGTCGTCAGTCGTCTCTCGACAATCCATCTCGCGAACGAAGCGCTACAATCGCTCCCACGCCGGCGGAACCTCTTATGCGCCCCAGAATGACTTCCCAGTCTTTGCGAGCAGCGGCGATGTCGAGATCCTAATCACCGCCCGAGAAACTGCACCCGGCGCAGCGCCCGTCCAGAATCGCTACCTGCTTCATCGACATACCTTGACGCGCTCCAGCGGCTTCTTTGAAGCCAGCACCTCGAACGAGTGGTCCCGCGCCCGCGCTCTACCCGCTGGCAACGAGTTGTCCCGCATCGGCGAGGATGGTAGTAGCCTCAATGGTAGCGACGACGGCACCTCATCATCGCTGCTGGGAGGTGCGACGCCGCCCAGGAAGAGATGGAGATATGAGCTGGACCGAGGCTCAGGTCCCAGTGACATACCCATGCTGGTTCAGAGAGACGAACGAGACGATTCCAATCAGTCCATCTTTGGCCCTGCCTCGGCACCACCTGCAGTCAACTCATCTCGAGAGTCTCGATCTGCACTCGCCCGCACAAAGCTCTCGCACTCGCACTCTCGATCATTGTCCAACTCGTCAACCGCGAATGGCTTCTTCCGCTCCGTCGCCAACCTAAGCCTATCTTCAAACCAACCCCCGGCCCCCACGCTCTCCCAGGCCGATGAGGACCTACTCCGCGACTATGACAACCTCTTCCGAATCTTCTACAACTACCCGCCCAACCTAGACGGGGTCAACGTCGCGGATGCATATGTGCAATGCAAGAGCCTCCTCAACCTTGCGGACCAGTACGACGCCCTGGCAGTGGTGGGACCGCGGGTCGACCACCACATGCTCCAATTCCAGTCCCGTCTATGGAAGCAAATCGCCAAATACCCCATCTCCTACCTGCGGCTGGGGTTCCTAGCGCGAAGCAGGGTCATCTTCCAGGAGGCGCTGATCCACGTCGTCGGGCAGTGGCCCATGGGAGAGCGCAGCCTGCGGGCAGCCCTGCCCGACATGGTGCTGGACATAATCGAGGACAAGGTGGAGGAGCTCGAGGAGACGGTAGGCCGGGTCGAGGGGCGTCTCTTCCGGATCGGGCTCACCAACAGCCGCGGCGAACGTGTCGGCCCAAGCAACAATTATCTAGACTGGCTCGCCGTGAGCCTGTTCCGCCAATGGGTGGCTGACAACACCTCTCCGCAGCCGCAGCAGCAGCCGCCGCCGCCCGATCAGCGCCGGCGGACAGCAGGAGCAGGAGTAGGAGCAGCACATCCACATCCACCTCCAACATCTCGCGATGGAGGCCGCATCGTCGCCACTCTTCCCCCTGCCGCCCCGCCTCTGAATTCTGTCGGTCGTGCATACCGCACTCTGGGCTCGAATAATCCCGCGGCCTTTCTCGGGCATGATGAGTGCAAGAGGTTTCTCAAGTTGACTCCAGAGCTGTACAGCCGAGAGAACCTCCGCCGGTTCGAGAAGAGGCTCGATGAGCTCAAGGCTATGGCCCGAGAAGTCGTCCGACCTCTGATGGGAAGCAACCTCGAGCTCGACATGGGCGGAACATCCAGGACCCCCGACAGCATCACCTATCTAACGTGCACTAACGTCGGGACGAGAGACCTGCCCTGGCTTATGATGGATGATCCGACCGTTGGCCTGCAGATCTCCAGTTAATGTCACCGTCCGGAGCAATTCCGGGGTTCCTCTAACGATGTGACCTCGGACTGCATGTCATGAAAAAGAAGACGAGAGAAAACAACGCTTCATTTCATCTCGCCTCGAGTTTAGTCGGTTCGACTCCTCCAACATACGGTGGACGGACCGACGACATGCTTCGACAATATGCAACGACTTTTTTTTCCCCTTTCTCTATTGCAACGCGCCACGACGTTATGTTCTGATTTTTTTCTTTTTTAGTCTCTCACCTCTTTTTCTCTTTTTTTTCCTGCGGATACCCCCCATGCTTGGACATATTTGATGATGCCCTCTGTGTCGGTTTATTTCTTGTTACCCCCAAGGTTGGCTCTTGTGCTTTTTTTTTATGTTTGTCTTGTCGGCTCTTGTGTGTATTTATGTATGCTGGTATGGTTTTTGTCTTTTCACTGTATGGATGGTTCCAAGGAAATCAGGTGGTTTTATATATAGGTACATACGGATAGAGGGAGAGAGAGAGAGGGATGTGTTTGTCTGGACCATCACCACCGCATGAACATGAACATGAACTGGTTGGAATCAATGGACAGAAGTGAATCTTGATCCTGAATCTAGTACCTGTGTAATCAATGCATTTCACATCTTTGTTGAACCCAGTTGTGCTTGATCGTCTTTGTACCTTATGCATGCCCTGCCCTGCCCATGGATGCCGAGCCGTGTCCAAAACAGTAGGGGCACGCCATTGGCAAGGTGTCATATCACCAGGCCAGTGCTTTTGGGCTGCGAGGTAATTAGACTCTTCCACGTAGTCTCTGCATGCTGTAAGGTGTATGTATGTACGGACTTGGGTATGGATGTAATGTGTGTATGTATGTATATGTACGGTAAGTCGACCCAAATGCTATAAGACGATGCTTGCAGAAAACTCGTGACTCGTGTCCATCCATGGGGTGCCATGATGCATACATCCATCCATGGATCCTTACCGATACCTACCTACCCTCTCCACTGGGCTGGCCTAGACATGGGAAGACAGCAGCACCTAGTCAAGCCATGCAGGAGAGCTAAGACCAGCAAAGCCCTGGGCAGGCAGGCATGCATATCCGTAGGTACCGTACATTTATTCTCTCTCTTCTCTTCTCTTGTCAATTCATTTAATCCATTATTAATCATCAACGAGCGATATTGCTATCTTCGATCATTTCTAACGAGCGGGTTAATCTTTGGTCCCTCTCACGGGGGGGAGAGGACCTTGAACAAACAAATCATTACCTTTTCCGCCCCCCAACAAACGCCCAATGCTTGCTTGCTCAATCCATCCATCACACACATTAATCACTCTTCACCCACCAAGACATACTCGTCCCCAGACACACTACTCACATCCATCTGCGAGTTCCCATCTCCCTTGCGTCCCCGGGTGCGTCGAGCAAACGGCCCGCCCTCGTGCGTCACCTCCAGTCCTCTCCCGCGTACATCCTGAGAACCCGAGACCGTCTGCGCAGAGACGTGGCCTTCCCATGATGATGGGTATTGGAGCTTGATGGTTCCGCTGATGGAGTCGTGCTTGGACTTTAGGGCTGACAAGGCAGGTGGTGTCTTATCGCCGCCAGTCGCGGTTGTTGTCCAGAAGGGCTCTAGTATTGTTACCTCAGAGGTTCCGCTCTTTGTGTCTGTTTCTAATGCTGGGTTCGTTGATGAGTCTAGGATTGGTAGGATTCGTAGTTTAAAGTCTCCAGATTGAGACTCGAATCTTGCGTGGGAACTTGCTGCTACGTCGGCTGTAATGTCTCCAGACGCTGTACCGACATTGACGATGTAATCCCTCGGCGGGAGTAAATCCTTGGCTTGACTCAAAGGCTCATGAACTTCAATCTGTCCAGAAGCAGAGTGCACACGGAGCGTAGCCGGCTTCTCACCCTCTGCAGGCATAGGTCCAACATTAACAGAAATGTCACCCGAGACGGTGTCAATGTCAAGAAGGTCGTATAGAGGATACCACCCCTTGACTTTCCCGCTAGCAGTGTGAATGTTGATCTCGCGGGATGAAAGCGTATAAGGTACTGCTGCCTTCTTGGGTGCCACGGCTGGCGTGTTGATGTGTCCAATTGCGCTGCGGATGACTGTGCTCGTGAGGACTTGCAGGTCGAACCCTGCCTCGACGTCAAAGTTGAGATGGAGAGTGTTGATCTTGAGCGCTTTGACGATGGACTTTTGTGGGACGTGGATTGTTGCTCGGATTTGAATGCAGGGTGCTTGATTCGAGTCCCAGTCTATGGTATCCGGTGTGATCATCTTGAATAGCTGCGTCTTTTCATCAAAGTGTACATGAACACCAAGATCCTTGTCGTTGGAGATGACTTGAAGTTCAATGGTCGGAGACGAGGTATCCTTTGCAGGTTGCAAGATGACTTCTCCAGAGACATGAGGTCTTGCACCTCTATGACCATGATCTCTTTGAACAGTCTGTACAATCTCGAGGTTACTCGAACGATCAAATCTCAAAGACGTCGTAGTCTTTGGAAAGGTGTATGGAGTATCGAGACATATCCGTGAAGGGTTCCATGTGAACTCGCCGTGACTTCCAATAGGGCCATCGTTGATGTAGTCGGGAGGTACCCACTGCAAGCAGTCAGCAATGCTACATACATATATACACACCAAGAGTGGAGGAGGACCAACATTAGAAGAATCATCAAAGAAGATACCAAGTAGTATGATGATGACGGATAGAATGACAAAAGTACCAAGAATGGTTCTAAACTTTCTTCGCAGGTTGGTCTTTTCGAAAGAAGTTCTCAGTCGTTTCCATCGAGAAGGTTCCTCATGAGGAGGACTACTCATAGACTCAGGCCCATGAGACAACAAAGGCTGTTGCTCCTCTACCCGAGGATACTGTTCTTGTACTTGACCCATCGATGAAAAAGTCGAGTAATTCGTTGGAGAAGAAGGTGAATAAGCAGGAGGAGCCTCGTGCTGAATCAAAGGCGAAGCCATAGATCTAGCTTCCTGATGGTCACTAGATGATGCACCGGCGGCATCGCTACTTAATAACCTTCTCTCCCTCTCTGCCTCCCACGCCTTGGACTCGCGGCTCGCAAGGGTAGGATCCTCTACGAATATATTCGGCACGAGGGGTCGAGGACGTGATGATGATGACGCCGACGACGCGTGGAAGTAACCATCAGTAGGTGACAGGGCTTCCGAGTTGTCATCGTCGGCGGCCGAGTAGAGATTGTCCGAGTATGGGGCGGGCATTCTCGCTCGCTATAGGGCTGAGGAGGAATGTGGTAGGGCTGAGTAAAACACGGGCCGTGGGGTGACGCTATTCGCGAGAATGCGGCCGTGGCATGAGAGCATACGTGGCTCGAGAGAAAGAAGAGGAGAATTCTGGGGTTGAAATAGAGAGGGGAAAGGTAACAGAAGTGGTGTTTGCTGGGATATGGATGTTATCTGATCATGTAAGGATTGTAGCCGATCACGCTATGGCTGTTTGCGGGAGGTGGTAAGCTTGAGGCTTCAGAGGGATTGACCAACCGCTCTTCACTTTACCATAGACGACAGCTCAATTAATCTAGCTATATCTCGTTTACAGAGTATCAATGTCATATTGATTTACAGTAAGTTAAAACTCTTCAATTCTTCAGCATCATCAGTATCGTCCTTTATCTCTCAAAAAATCGTTATCTCCAAGGATCTCTCTTCTCTCCCCTACAAAAGTTCCCCCACCGCCGCCTGAATGCATCAACTCACACACCACCCCCGCAGCTGCTGCATCCATCCCTCGGACAGATGCGTAAGCCGTGCATCAGAGGCCACGAATTGGCTGACGAGGACAGACACAGGCGGCTTGATTTGATGGTCTGTCTTTGCAGAATTCGGAGTTTCGAGTTTATCATATCTGCTACACCAACTTCATTCATTGTCATGACAACAAACTCCAGCTTGCATCTCATGTAACACTTGCTTCTAAACTTTGGGTTTCCTCGCATAGATCGAGTACCTATCACAATCAGCAAGAAACACGCCACTTGAGACGAAAAAACACTTACACTGGCCAATACGCATGAATCCCCGTATCATTCAGCTCCCTCCTAACATCAACCAAAAACAACAAAAACCCTCTCCCTATCCCATCCATACACCCTAGTAAGCGGCGCCATAGTAAACGCCTCAAGGCCACCTTCTAAATTCGCCCTACTCCAAGCTCCAAGTTCTTTGAGTCTCTTGTCCATTGGCCATGTGTTTATCGGCCGTCTGCGTCTCGCCTCGACGATGTCTATGAAGCCGGTTGGGGAGAGGACGTCTTTGAGAGGGGGGATTTCTTGGTAGGGTCGACCGAGTTTTGCTGAGGCTTCGTACATTAGTTTAAGACAGTGGGGG
>JABCKE020000863.1:0-11943 GCA_013186425.2 Fusarium sp. NRRL 62610
GTACGGACTCTTGTGACATGTTACAGGCAGCATCCTAGACTTGAGGTGAAGGCTGCCAACAGGTCAAGACGTGTATAAATCTGACCAATTTCTTCCAAAATCTGCCTCTTTTCAGCTGCCCCTAGCAACCAAATATCATTCTTTTCCTTTTCGCCAGAACAGCTTTAAGAGAAATCTTAAGAGGCACAACTTAGTACACTCGTTTAACGAGTATGTTTCCAACAAGCTCTCACATCCAATCGATGACTAGCACAACATGTCAACTGACAATACTTTCCAGAAAGGCTACTATGAATAGCTCTACTCCCCCAGGGAAGCCGCAGCCTCCTGCACCACCAAACACTCCGGATTCGACCCAAGGGCGTTGATGGACGGGATTCTATTGGAATTATGGACCCGAATGGCTTTGTAGTTTTCCCTTGGTGGCAATCTTAGGGATGTTGAGAGGAGTGGCCTGTCTGCCACTCAGGATTGTGTATTGTTATTGTAACTTCTGAACCTAATATTAAGTCTGTTGAGCACCTCTTAACCCAGCACCTCCCTAAGGGGGCCCTGTCTCTTTTTGCTTGTTGGCAACCATAGTTGGATATATATTAAACTTTAATTAACAAGGCCGCGCCCAAGATACGAGTTGGCCAATGAGACTGCCTCTTTGACAACATTCAAGTTAACATCTCCAGGCTGAGGCTGAAGGAGTTCGGTGCGGAGATTTCTCGGCGAGGTCGCAGACTGTTCCCCTCACGATTTACAAAAGTTGCAAGAATGACGTTGACGGCGGGTAGTAATACCTGTTACGGTCAAGTAGATGATTGATTTATTGGACGGATTTCACATATTTAAGGCGCAGTTCCTCGCTTCCTTGTTGCTTATGGTGGAGAAGGACGTCTTTCAACCGGTATCGGACTAGACATTCACATTACAAGATAGATTCGCCCTCGTTCCTTCGATACCTTGGTGCTTGAACTTCTTATCACCAAAGACTAACGTTGCATCCCCCATATTAAACATGTCGGCCAATCCCGAGACGCACTTTGTCAAGCCAACTGCTCATTGTCCTAATAATGTGTTCCCTGTGCTGGTCTATCGGGGGGTGCTTCCTGAGCCACACGATGAAGTCAGTACTACGGAGTTGCTTGAAAGCCATGGCTGGACAAAAAAGGTGGGACTGCTTGTTGTGACTGGTGATGGGCAAGGCTGACAGTAGCAGGGCACATGGGGAACTATCACAGTGAAGCACTTTCATCCCAACACCCACGAGTGCTACGGTATGTGTTTTCATTCACAGCAGACACACATTGTTTGTCACTAACATAGTATAGGAGTCTTTCAGGGCGAATCCGAGTTAATCTTTGGCGCAGGTGGTGCCGACGATGAGAACGCTGGTGTTAAGTGCCACGTCAAGGCCGGAGACGTGGTGGTGGTTCCAGCAGGAGTCGCGCACGCTTCAGTGGACGAAGAGGACAAGACGAAAGACAAGAGCGAAAAGTACCGCTACATTGGCGTGTACCCAGATGGGTCGCCGAAATGGCGCAGCGAGTTTGGAAAGGTGCCGTTGGAGGGGAGGGAGCTTGTTGATGAGATTAGTGGGGTGCCTATTCCTAGCCAGGACCCTGTTGCTGGGCCTGAGGGGGCTCTGTTGAGGATTTGGACTGCGGCGAGAGAGAATGGTAGTGAGGCTTAAGGGAAGAGGTATTAAAGAGATTAGTAAATAAGTTAAGTTAATACGCGAGCTTGCCCTGTCTCGATTACATGTTCCGGTAGTGTTTGTGTCCTTGCACATCCCGTTCTCCGACGAGACCTGTGTCGAAAGAGGGGAAATTTCCCGTTATCTGCGGGCACCAATAGCCAAGATACGCAGTGGGTAGCGCATATCTTGGTATCGGATACTTGGAGTTATATGGGGGCGGTGATTCTCCGCGTTTAACAGCTAGGTCTGGATGGTATCAAGAGGCTGAGCAGATGATATGGGAATGGAATGAAGCCGCGATAGATATGAGATTATGACAGACAAAGCCGAGATCGATTGAGGCCATGAACGAATGGGATGCGCAATGTAAGTGAGGGCAATTGATTTGTGTTATCGCCCCCGGAGATTTTACATAGTTTTCCGTGTCCCACTTGGTGATATTTTCCCGGCGGAGTCACGGAGTTTTGAATCTAGTTTTCCGTTGCGAGATTAGCCCAACCTCGCTTGGCGTCCTTTCCTTGTTCGAAGCACGATCAAGCCCAATGTCGAAAAACGCGGGGAAATGACAGTTGATACTCGGCCCAGGCTTTGTCTCGTGGCGGAAGAGAGATGAGCGGCTTCGTCCCGCCTGGTCATCTGACACTTTTCTCGGCCTTGGGAATCTTAAGCAACTGCGGAGTATGTCGGCTATCGTATCCTCTCTCCACAGTTCGTGATCCGCCTACGTTGGATCTGGGCCATATCTATGTGGAGTTTGCGTTTGGTGTGGATGGATGAGGAAGAGGTACTTGGCCGACAAGTCTGTCATTGTGAGCGTACCGGTGGATGAAGCTAACACCGAAGCCACCAGCAACAACCTATCAAAAGATACTAAAAATAAACTTGAGGGTAAGATACCTGAGTTTCCAAGTACCCATTTTTGGTGCCATGTAGGCGTCCCGATTTCGCAAATGCGTTGCACTCTGTTGGCCGGCTTTCCTTGAAGCATTTATTGAGAGCCCACCTCTGTTTTGTAACTCCAAACTAGACACTTTACAACTCACCAACAAAGCTTTCACAAGAAATTGTCTTTACTAGCAATTTTGTTACTCAGAACAAAACAAAGCATCACAAAACACTACATCAATCATCATGTTTGGCTTCTTTGGAGTCAAGTCCACCCCTCAAAAAGACTCGTCCTCCTCTCACGACGAGCCAAGGGCTTTGCCTGCATCATGGTATCGCTCACCCGCCATGTACGAGCTTGAACGCCGAGCCATCTTTTCGCGAAAATGGATCCTCCTCACACACAAGCTTCGATTCAAGAAGGCTGGTGACTATGTCTCCTTCACAGAAGCTGGCTTCTCCTTCTTCCTTGTTATGGACCGTGAGGGTCAGATCAACGCCTTTCACAATGTCTGCCGTCACCGAGCTTTTCCCATCGTCACTCAAGGCTGTGGTAATGCTGCCATCTTGTCGTGCAAGTACCATGGCTGGTCCTATGGCTTCAAGGGCAACTTGGCAAAGGCTCCCCGTTTTGAGACGGTGCCTGACTTTGACAAGACCAAGCATAACCTACTCCCTGTGAACCTGCGCATCGATGCTAAGGGCTTTATCTGGATAAACCTCGAGGCTGGAAAGCCGAGTATCGCCTGGGAGGAGGACTTTGATGGCGTTGACACTCAGGACCGTCTGGCCCCGTATGATCTGATGAACGACTACCACTACGATCACACGTGGACTATGGAGGGTGACTACAACTGGAAGACTCTTGCAGACAACTACAATGAGTGCTACCACTGTCCTACGGGCCATCCTGGAGTTAATGCCATCTCGAACCTGGCTGCGTATCGCGTTGAGACCAAGGGTGGACACATTCAGCATTTCAACCAGAACAAGGACGAGACCGATACGACTATGCAGGTTGCGAGCAGCTTCCTGTTCCCAAACGCCTGCTTCACTGTGACGTCAGTTGCCTCCATCTAATCTACGGAATTATTTTACTAACTTAGTAACAGACCTGACTTCTTCTACATGATGCGCTGCATCCCCATGTCAGCGGGAAAGACATTGATGGAATACGACGTCTTCCGTCACAACAACACTGACGATGAGAACTTTAAGAGGATCAATGAGTTCTTCAAGCAAGTTCTCCAAGAAGACAAGGATCTCTGCAACGGCACGCAAAAGAACCTCGAGGGTGGAATTTTCATCAACGGCCAGCTGCATCCCGAGAAGGAGAAGGTATGTTCTCCTCTATTTCAGCAAATTCACACAAGCTTACATACATTTCAGGGACCCATCTTCTTCCAAGAGACTATCCGCCAGGTAGTCATGGAGCATCGTGCGCGCGAAGAAGAGGCAGGACATGATATCTGGCCTGCGTCGCCGCCTCCGACCACTGCGATGAAGACGGGCAAGTTTGAGGAGGAGGAGGCTTTCTGTGCAAAGTTGGATATGGGGGCTTGTGATGGTGCATCGGAGCAGTTGTCTTGGTAGAGGGACAGGTTGTAAAAGCAGCGCATACCAAAATTGATCAGCTTGAAATGAACAATGCACTATACTCCGCGAAAGACTGTTGACTTGTACTTGGCATGTGGTGCCTTTTTTCGAGTTGGTGAACCTTAAGAAAGTTTTGAACCTTTGCCTATCTTGTACCTACTGAATCTTTCTCAGATACAGTATACCTCAGTAAAGAAAACTTAATGCGCGTCGAACAGTCAACTACCGAGAAAGAGGGTTGAGTAGATTTCATGCCTCCATAGATCAATTTCATCATCAGATATGTCATAAATGGCACAAGAACACTTTCAAGGTGGTTTTCAACAACATTTGCTCTTGGGGAGCTGTATAAACGTCTACAAGCAGTCCTCTCATTCCACCACCCAAAGGCCATCGGAATGTGGCCAAAGTGCGTACAAAGTACATCCAATAGAATAATAAGACCCAAAATTCTTACCCGTATTAAACCACATAAATTCCCGTGGCAATCCTCTAAGAGGCTCGTCGGCCTCGGGGCTCAAATGGCAGAAGAGCCGAGACGATCATGAGCACAATGAACAACCCAGCACAGATGTACAGAGGAGTCACAGTTGTGGTATCAGCAACCTGGGCGATGACTGCCGAGAGGAGACCCATGACACGGTTTAGTGCCACGGCGATACCGTTTCCAGTCGTACGGTGGGCAGAGGGGAGAACCTCAGCAGTGTAGGCGTAAAGGGTTCCATAGTAAACGTTGATGCAGACGGCTATCAAAAGTTAGCTTCTATAAAAGCACTCTAGCAGAAGGAATGGCTTACAGATGCAGCAGCTCAGGGCGAGATTCTGGGCCGAAGTCTTGACGGCAGTGTAGCCAAAGAAGAAGGCAGCTGTGACAACTGCACCGATTCCCATGGTGTGCTTGCGTCCCAGGAACTTGACTTCGGCAAGGACACAAGCGATCAAAGGTCCAATGGAGGCACAGAGACTTGTGATGGTGTAGTCTCTCCAAGTCGTGTTGAGGGAAGGGTTTTGGTTTGGGACTCGGTTGCTGATGAGAGCTCTGACGTAGCTGTTAGTTTCAAGTGATGGATTATCCCAAGTAAAGGTGACTTACGGGAGAAAGATGAAGAACAGAGGATAGGCCAGACCGATGAGTGTCCAGGAGAACCATATCAGAGTAGTGGAAATGGCAATCTTTCGAGTGACAAAGAGTCCCCTGAGATGGCTTCCGAGTTCCCGGGCAAACTCTCCAACGCCATGGTGTGTCCTCTCTGTCTCGACGGGGCCAAGTGACTGAAGCTGGGCAACGGTCAACGAGCAGGGTCTGTTGTGCTTCGCTGCGAGAGACTGGAGTTCCTCCACGAGCTGCTCATCCTTACCTGCGGCGAGCAAGTGCTTGGGTGTCTCTGTGAGTTCAATCACCATGACACGGACAATGGACATGATAAAGATGATGCCTCCGGATGTGAACATGATGAGTCTCCAGGCCTTGTTGTTTTGCCAAGTACACGAGTCAGGGTCCGCGGGGTCGCAGCTGAAATCGCTTCGGGCTGTGTAGTGTCCAGTTAGCAACCATCGCAACTCTGTAGAGGAAGAAGATAACTTACAGAAGTATCCCCAGGCGATGAATCCTGCAGAAGCTTGTCCGAATCCCCACCATGTAGCCATGGCCGTGACAAGCCATTGTTTCTTTGAGGGCAAGAACTCGAGGAATACGGTAGGGTCAAGCACCAAGTTACCACCAGCTCCAAAACCGAGCAGAGCAATAAAGGTGCCAAAGAAGGCCCAGTGAGTCGCAGCTCCCGAGATGATGGTTGCGATGGACGTGATGAAGAGGGTGGTGTTGAAGGCAATCTTGCGGCCGACCATGTCTGCGCCGAAGCCCCAGAAGAGAGCACCGACAAGGAGACCAGCGTATAGAGACATCGTGAGGCCGGTCGGGTAACCCCCATGGCCGATCTCGGCGTAGGCCTGGGCGGCGACGATGCCCTGAAGGACGGCAACCAAGGAATCGACGGCGTAGCCGAAGCCGCTGAGACAGAAGAGCTTCAGGTGGAAGCTCGTCCAGCCGATCTCGTCAATTGCCTATCAGGAGTCAGCTGCATTCTTGAAGGAGGGAGTGCCAATTTTCCCCGTACGTCATTGACGAGGTGCATCTTTGCCATGAGGACAGGGTTGACATCCTCAGCACCCAAAACGTCCTGCTGCTGCGCACCGTACGTGGTGTTGGATGCAACACGGTAGGAGCCTGTGTCATTCTCTCCCTTTTCCATGTCGACCTTTTGCTGGTCATCGATAGACTTGGACGACATGATGACTATTTGTATGAAATGATGATTGTAAAAATGAAAGAAGAGGTGTAAAAGTTGTAGTGTCGATCGAATTCTCTTTTCACCCCGAGTCAGGATGCGGAGACACCGCGCCGTTTTTAATGGCAAACACGGAGAAATGCTCGAGCCCTCTTTTTTTTAAACACCTCTACCAGGTCTTGGATAGCGAGCCCTTGGAGGAGATGGCCAGACTCACCTCTGATTCCCTGTGCTAAACAAGGACGAGGTAGAGCTTGGCCGAGACACACACCCTCACACACACACACACGTCAAGTGTTGGTGCTCGTTTCCCCAGAAGGGCGGAGAACTGAGGGCGGACACCATGGACGCAATCGGCAACGACACGATTGGAGACTTGTTTGTGTGTTCCCACTCCTGTACGACGCCCCCCGCGATACCTAGTCGAGAAAGCCCTCGTCCTTGATAGAGAGAAACTGGGTCACCCGACTGGGGCCACGACTCGCGGTACCTCCGAGATAGGTACCGACAAGGGGCCGGCAGAGTGATAAGCTGCACTTGGTCTCAGCTGATTGGGCATCGAGCATGGGTCTCAGTCTCGCCACGGACTTCCTAGTGCTCACATTAGTCTTATCCCAAGACGCGGGGTAAAAAGGGGAGGCTAGGCTTGAGATAGACGATATGGGCAAAGATGCGGGGGTGGGGACGGAAATCACGGACTTGTTTCTCGGGCCAGCGCGTCCGGGTTTGGTATCAGGAGGTTGTCCGTGTCCCCCGGGTTATCGCCACGAGAGGGTCGGGTCAGGGGATGGAGAAGAGACGAGGTCATCGGTGACAGGACTCTGTGGGCACAAGAGTCAGGTTGAGTTGGTGATGGTGGTGTGAGTTGTTAGAAGAGTATGGACTCATACCCAGTTACGAGGTCGACCTAGGATGCACATTGAGGCTCTTCTAACAGCACAGGAGATACTCCCTGCATCCGAGGTTGCCTATCTCGAGACTGGGAGATCGATAGCACGAAGCCATCTTCGTATCTATGCCGTCCAACTCGCAATTATCTGGAACATGTAAAGTTCCGGGCTGTGTTTGAGCTGAACATGAGCTTGGCAGAAAAGGCTGAGTCTGGTGTCTTTGACAAGCTCCTCATCTTGCGATTGCACTGATAAGCCTCATAGGCTCTATCTCGACACGCCGAAGTATTCCTATCATGAACTCCGGGTTTCCCTTGGAATATGTTTTCCCTGATTGCAAGTATGGAAAACATCGGGGGTTGGCATCCTCAGATCCCTTTTCTTCAATCCTCAGTAGTACCTGGCAAGCACTTTATCCCGAGTAAGTAACATGAGCAATAGGCGCGCAGAACTCGTCTGCAAGTTCATCACTTCAACACCCGAACATTATGATAAATGGGCGAACGAAACGCATACATATCGTGTTCATCATGAATAGGCGTAGGGTCTTCATCTCGATGGGTATATATGTTTGTTTGCGTGATGTTTGCTGTCTTCTCCGAGGCTTGCCCCCCACACACTCCGATTCATGCCAGAGAACAACGATCACAGCTTGGTACCTTAACATAACTATGAGAAAGCCTATTTTTGTAAATCCCCATCTTTATCCAGTATCGTTGCTTTATATTAGTAGTAGTAAAATGTAAAAACAAGATCTACCTAATAAAGAGAGAGTCTCTTCTGAATGCATTCCTTCCTCACCATCGATCGCATGTTAGTGTGATGTCTCCCAAAAGCTAGCGGCGCACGGGCCACAACGACGCAAATATCATTGTGGCTGGCCCCGAGTCCCCGTCTCTGGGAGATCCCGGTCTTGAATCGGCTTTTGTTCGATTCAACGATACCATCAAGCATGGACAACCTAGATCGGATTATTCAAGAGGCACAAGGCCTCCTTCAGCGGCTCATTGCGTCTAAAACGGCATTACAGTCGGAGCAGCAAACACAAACACACCACCAACAAACGAGCCCTGGCACATCGCCATCAGCTGCAACTGCCTCGTTATCCACTCCGCAGAACCATCTCAGAGTCGCCCTTCATGATCTGACCTCTATCGCCCAAGAAGCGGTTGTCTTCTCAACCTCGTGTCTGTCTTCATTAGATAACGGACCTTCCTTCACAACCGGTACCGCCGCTACGCCATTGACACAGCGGACTCCGCTCCCGCCGTCTCCTCCGGATCACCAGGCAACTCCCGCACCGGCAACCCCGCGACCAGAGTCGCATGTTTTGCGCCCTAATACCCCGTCATCAATAGAGTCTTTGGGCGAGGTTCGTGATGCGACCGAGATCAACGGATCGGGAGCAAAAGGCGCGAAAAGGCAATGCGAAGGCGGGGTTGGTCTAGGCCAGGCGACGAAAAAGCCGAGGACATCGGGCATCGCATCGTCAAAAGGAGAGTCGCACTCGGCCGAGCTTGAAAAGTTGATCCTGAAACTCAAGAGTCATGATCAACTATGTCGGATTCCTGTGTTTCCAACGACCAACCCTCCGACGGCCACGATGCTTCAGCGAGTTGCTGCCATTCAGAGCGGGCCGGCAATACGCCAATTCTGCTCTCTTGTCGCTGCGAGGAGGGACCGGACCACCGATATGGGCTTGTTCCAAACCCAAAGTCAGGGTGTTGAACGAGCGATGGAACTATGGAGGAGCCTAAGACTGATCACCGACAAGTCAGTACTGAACAGCTTCATGTCGCGGCTTGTGCAGTACCAAATGGCCCTAGCCGTCGACAACACCAAGCAAGGTCGCATACGTGCCGACCCAATCGAGATTAACAAGATGATGGACAAGTTCGGGTTCAGCGCCTCAGACCGCACAAAGTTCCAGCATCAGGTCACACAAGGCCGGTTTTGGCGTCTGGTTTGTGGGCGTTTCCCAGGGCTCTTGTGCCTGATCCCCTTCAAGTCTACAAAACCCTATTGCTTGTCGGGGCGCGATTATCTCAGTATGAGAGGGGGCGAGCTGGAAAGATTTGCGCAACTCGTCAACACACCATTCGTCGAGCGCATCTGCCAGGCGTGTGAAGCGTTGATCGATATGGTCTTGGGGGTCAAGGATGACATGATGTTCAAGTGGGAAAAGGAACATCCTGCGCTTCTCTCCTGGGAAAAAGGCCTCTCTGACGATATCTTGCTATCCCTACTACAACCACACGAATTGTGCGAGGAGAACCAGTATGATGGTGACGAGTTCCCAGACTGGGCCAAGCCAACTGGTTGGCCGGATGAGTGGCCTTGGAAGGCCAATCCCCTCGCAATCATTCCAACAGATCGCCAATGCGACTTCTGCCCCGAAAGCAGATGTCAGTGCATCTACACAAGACTAGTCAAGCGGAGGCCACGCATCAAGTCATGGGGTAGTCTAGGGTTTGGTCTCCAGGCAGTGGCTTCTCGCGAAGGAGAGGTCGCTTACAGAAAAGGCGAAGTGATGGGCCAAATATGTGGCAAGATCGTACCAAGCGGCACGTATCCTCACAACTCTAGCTGGGTCATGGACATGCACCGACCCGACATTGATGGGGAGCCCGTGGTTTGCCAGATTTATGTGGCAGGCCTTAGCAACTCTTTTATACACCTCAATCACCATTGCCGGGCGTCAGCGCGTGTGCGCCCACTACGGGTTTCAGGTCATTGGATATGTGGGATTGAGGCAGTAAGGGACATTCGGCATGGGGAGCAGATAACGGTGAATTTCGGCAAGAGATTTCTTCGAAATCAGGGCTTGCGGTGTGAATGCGAGGCATGCCGTGAGAGTCTGTAAGGCCAGGAATATAAAGACGCTTCTAGGATCTGTCAAATATTACTATCAACTTGATGAGGATCTACATCAGAATATTTAGATAATTCGAAGAGATCATGACAGTACCAGACAATTCTCTACATTAATATGTGCATTTTGTTTCAAGATTTGGCTAGGGGAAAACACTGTGATGCCTCAACCTGGTGTTTTCTCTTCACCATGGCTTACACCAACGCACTACTTTTGGCTACTTACACCTCATCAGTATCAAGTAGAGATGTTCATAAGATCCTAGCACAGTTACACACTCTAGGGTTTTCTATCTATAATATCTCATCAAAACGGAAAAACACTCTCTAAAATGCTTTTTGACTCTTTTTAAGTGATGAGAACCGCTTTTATCTCATCCAGATCCATTATGGACGGGAGGGCTACCCCTCCGAGATACTGCACATATGTCTCTCGGCACGGCCAAACGGTTCTTCTGCATCCTCGCATGCGCAGTGACGTCGTCACCATCCGGCAACAATCTGCCGTGCGGGAATAACAACGTCAAAAATCTAGCGGCCGCTCCCTGAACTTGACGGCATAAACTGCCGGAGCTGTCGCCAAGATGCCGTATTTTCGCATCCTCCGGTAACGCCGACTTTCAATGGCACTTGATCCTCCATGGCGGCGGCATCTTTCTCCCGTACGCGACATCTAGAGGTTGCCGAACGCCGGGCGTTGAGAGAATGGACATGGAAACTTCGGAAGGATGGCATTTGGGGATGTTGATGGGACTTGGCGATGGATCGCAATTTGTCGTATCAACTTGGATGAGAATTATAAAAGAAGCCATTGATGTTGGTCAAAAGATGAACTCACAACCTCATCACTTACATTCACGTTCAAGCAAGTATCTGCATTAAACATCTAATCACTTCCCTTGCACTCTCAACTCCAAAACTCACATCGCCAACCTTGTTTTTAAGCTTCTTCAACTCATCTCATACATAATATCCTAAAATGGCTGTCATCACTGAAGCTCCCAAGGCCTTTGACTTCATCGTCGTTGGCGGTTCGTTCCCCCTATCAACATCCTCATAAACACTACTGATAGCTTCAAAGGCGGCACTGCTGGCTGCGTCGTTGCTGGCCGCTTGGCCGAGAACCCCAACGTCTCCGTCCTCGTCGTCGAAGCGGGCATTGACAACCCCGCCTCCGTTGACGCTATCACCACTCCAGCCACTGCATTCACTCTCCGAGGTTCCAAGTATGATTGGTCTTTCAAGACTGGCATGATCGATCGTCCTGAGTATACTCGCATTGAGAAGCCCAACACCCGTGGCAAGGTCCTTGGTGGTAGCTCATGCCTTAACTACTACACTTGGATCCCCGGTTCCGCTGCTACTTTTGACGATTGGGCTGAGTTTGGTGGTGAGGAGTGGACTTGGAAGACTTGCAAGGAGTACCTTTACAAGGTTCGTGCTGCTCACAAGATACACTTACACGATAGTATCTGACTGTTTCTAGCCCGCTACCTACCATGATGACCGTGGCGAGCATCGCCCCGAGCTCAAGTACATTGGCGAGAACGGTCCTCTTCCCGTCTCGCACTCAGATCTCCTCCCCGAGACAGAGGCCTGGCGCAACGCCCTCACCAAAGCCTGGGTTAGCAAGGGCGAGCCCCTCACAGATGATGTTCACAACGGCGAGATGCACGGTCTCTGGAAGTGCATCAACACCATCTACAACGGCAAGCGATCTTCCAGC
>JABCKE020000864.1:0-32433 GCA_013186425.2 Fusarium sp. NRRL 62610
CTCGCCTTTGGGAAAAGAGAGGGGTAAAACGTGAGAGGTGATAGAATGATGGCGGCTCCAAGACTTTGAGGGTGTGAGAAGTGCAAATCTCGAGGACGAGTAGTTTGAGGTGAAGCGGACGGGTAATGTGGTGATGAGATGTGATGAACATGGTTCGCCGGCATTGCATCGAGATATCTGGTACAGCACGCAACCAGGAACTAAACTTGAGAACATTTTGACTCAATTGGCTATGAAACTCGAATTCAAAAACTCTAGACCTGGGGTAGAGGAGTGGACAGGAGTAACGGGGCAGTGAAACCTTGGTCGATACAAATGGCCGTTTAGAGACAAACCACCACCAACACGGCCCGCCCGAGATAAGCACAAGCGGGAATCACTTTTTAGCTCGCTCAGTGGAGAGAGAGGAAGGAAGGAACATGACTAGAGACGAAATGCAGGTGAGAGAGTGAACGGCATGCGAACCAGGCGAGAAACAGTTACGCCCGGGGAGAGCGCCCGGAGAGACTAGGGGGAAGGGAGGGGGGCCGCCCGGGTCCACGTCGCTGGCTTGCCCTTCTATGCAGCAGAAATATGTATCCATGATAAATGAGGCTGCACGAGCTGTCACACAGTAAGAAATACATATTTGGACTTTTACTCTCTTTCCCCCGCGCGCGTGGCCTGGGTGAGATGCGGGCGGCGTCGTTTCGGTCAGAGTACAGTACCGATAGACGATTGGACAAAGAGGGGGGGGTGCCAGGGTTTGGCTCAGCTGCAGGCGTCCGAAGAGGACTTTGGTTCGCTGACGAGAGTGGAACAATGAGGTGATGGGCTTGTGAAGGACAGGACAGAAAAGCGCGTGGAGTGATGGATTATTGTTTGCAAGAATAAGCGCGGTTTACTTATCACCTGCGCTGCAACAACAGCTGAACGAGGAGGTCAAAGTGTAAGAAGGGTTGATGGGAAGAGACAGAAGGTCTTTGAAGATAGGGCTGACGGGTCAGGGATGAAGGCTCGAGAGGTGCATCTGGCTGGCGGCCTCTTGTATAGGGTGTGAACCTTGCTCGGTGTTGACAACTATCGAAAGTCCAGGGTAAGTTGCTTCTCTCCATCGCCAAGTCACGAATCTTGACATGATCACCAACTCGTAGTTGGCCAGTTTATCTCAAACTGATCCTCACTCGTTCCCTCAATTTTCCAAGCTGAGCCTCGAACTCGAATCTCTTTACCAGCAAATGCGAGTGCTCGAGTATTTCTCACATATGCCCTCAGGCACGAGGTCAACCCGAATATTGGGGTTGCCCCATGGTTGGCCAGATGGCTGCAGGTCGGCAGTTGAAACGACCAGCCCATGGACCATTCGAAAAGCAGGGCGAACGGTTTTAATTACAACAGCTTCACTTTTTACAGTCTTGCCCTGGTGTGGTCGATTATAAGATGGCCAGACCTGCAATAGAAGGCATTCGCTGCACTGCACTGCACGCACAGGAAGAGACCTCTACACCATCTTTCATTGACAACACATGCATACAAGTCGTCCAACACCGTCTGCATCTTTGGTCAAACCAAGGCTGCAATTCTGCTTGGATGTCATGTCTCTTGAGGGGACGGGACGGGCGCCCCCAGACGATTTTGACTAGTTACCCATCTTTTGCGCCCGTGTTCCCCTTCCCGTGTCCTGGCTACCCGCGTCCGACGTCTCCGACGTCTGGACCTGATCAGTGGTTGCACCAGAGGAGAGACTGAAAGGGAGAAAGAAGGTGAGTTCATTGCATAACGTTCGACTAATCGGAGAAGGACAGTCGGCTCAGGGAGCCCATGTGAGTGACACGTCTATAAAAAACTGATGTTGTCATGGAAGTCCTACCCTGTTCCCTTTAAACGGTGATTGGAACTCTGGATGAGCACACTCGGATCTGGGAAAAAACTTGGAAGAGTCGGAATGCTGGGTAACATGTGGACCAGATGCGGACCCGGGCATCTATCCCGTCCGTCTGCTGGGTTGAGTGAATATCCTTCCCCCGAGTGATCATCCGAAGGACGGCGGCGTTTGCTGGAGCACGCCGTGGCCCGGCCCATTGGTCGTCAGGCCCGGTCGGTCGGGATCGTCGTCTGTCGCTACAAACAAACGCCCTCCCGGTCCGAAAGGGGGATGACCGCATCAAGGAATGTGATGGAAGGGAGGAATGGTTCATGATGAGAGTTCACAGGAGTTGATCGGCAATGTGGGCAGCGCAGTCCGCAGCGTGAAACAAGATGGATCCTGTGAGATGTGTCCGTCAGTGGAGGAAAATATCCTGAGCCCGTACAAAAACGTCGGGAGGTCAAGTCGGGCGCTGTCCCGTAGTTTCAGACGAGAAAACAGCCACTCTACACGGTGCCTTTCTGCGACGTGAATATGTCACTCAACACTTTTGGACTTGAAAATCTGCTGATGAGGCCATTGCCAAAACAGCACGCGACAGAGTCAAGAGGGCAAATCGTATGGGGATCCATATGCTTTTCTTCCGTGGAAAACCCGGAAGTGTTCTCGGCCTTCCTTGGGGGCGACTTATTGACGGGTAGGGTTTGGTTGCCAAGCTGAAAGAGCGAAGCATGGCATGACGCTGAGATTGGTGATTGATGGATGGTGAAAAAAAGGCTTGCTTGATGGTTGCCGACATCCGATTGACAAGAGGATGGATGCAGCGAACAGCGCATTAATCCATACAAAATACGAAGCCGAGGGCCGTATTTATTGATGCGCATCCCCTCTCTCTTTCTCCCCTCCCGTATTGAAACGGAACAACAAGGACACACACACAAACTGAAAATAGAGTCTCGCAAGAAAATAAGTCTCCATCGCAATGACGCAGGAATGAAACCTCGCCGGTCCCGCTCAAGGTTCTGTGCATGCTCCCTCCCGCTGAGAAAGAAAGAAAGGAAGGAAGGAAGAAAGAGAAAACAGACCGGCGCTGGCTGAAACCTCTGGCCGACAGGAGGAGCCCAGCTGGGCTGGCTCCCATGGAAACAGGCAAATCGAGGCCGCCAATCACATCGTCGGGGGCTGCATGCTCCGCAGGGCCAAACCTGGAAACCCGTGCATCGACTCGGATGTCCCGACTCACGAGTTGTTGGCATTCATTCAATTGATTTGCGATGGGGATGTATATTTGTCTTTTCTTATCGCATGATACTCTGTATAATCTCTTTTTCTTGAACCGAAATATGGCAAAAGAGCTGGTTTTTATCATCTCATCTCTCAAACTTTCGTAGTGGCCCCCCCCCTTGCTTCCTCAAACTCAGGTCCAAGCAAGAATAAAAAAAAACCTTGGAGCCAGCCCTAGGCCTTGTTCAGTCTAGTCCCCTTTTGGGTGACCTTTCCCCTTTCACGAACCTGGCCTGACTGGCGTTTAACTGGGGCAGTCGCGACTGGAGCGCGCTGGGGCCCTTTTCCCTTTCCCTACGGGCCCCAGTGTGTAGTGTGTTGTGGTGTGGCTCCTGCCCATCTCCTGTTGGCCTGCTCTTCCCTCCTGCGTCCCGCTTGGCTCCTTCCCGCTGGCCACTCACTCGCTCCGTCTCTCCCTCCCCAAACCCGCTTCGCTTTCTTGGCTTTTTTGCAGTCTGTCCATCCCCATCGATCCATCCAATCCATCTCAACTCCAACTTGGCAAGCCCGACAATCATCATCGCCCATCGTCAAACGGTCATCATCGACATCGAACCCGAAGAGCCTCGTCCTCATCCTATCCCCGACACGTCGCTCCTGTGCTCCTCGACCGCCTCCCTTCGCCATTGACCCGCCCGCCGCCCCGACCGTCGACTCACTTGAACCCCCTTGCAACACACACGACCGACCGAACGTCGACTTCCAACGCCCGACGACGGATCATTCCTAGGGTACGCCCTCGTCGGCGTCTCTGGCCTTCAGCCGTGGCCTCCCTTTCCACCACGCCATGGATTCCCCCAACGGCAAGGGCTCTGGCACCTCGCGCCCGTCTTCCACCAGGCGCTCGCGTTCGTTGAGGTTGTCCACTGGCCATGGTGTTATCGACGATGACTACGACCTCAGCGCCATGATGGTGGCCGATGGCTTCCGGCCCTCCGAGACTGCCGCTTCCTCTACTCAACCTTCTTCGAATCCTCGTTCCGATCCGTCACTACCATCCGATGCTTCCTCCCAGTCAACACCCCCTATAGAACCCGCCCAGTTGGCGGGTCACACAGCTGAGATAACATCCGGCATGCGAAACCGTCCCTCTAGCATCTCAAAGCCGCCCCGGGCTCACGATTCTCTTGCTCTCCGAAATGAAGGTTCGTCGGCTGTTGGCCGACCTCATATGCGCAATGTTGCGAGCGTGTCTTCCGACTCTCCCGTTATACGCGCAGAAAGCCCCTACACAGGCCCATCTGGTCCATCACACCCTTACCAGATGTATCCCCAACGGACCTTAAGTGTAGCCACCACTTCGACCACTGCGAACGCGGTTATTCCGGAAGACCGTGCGTACGGAGGTCCAAGTGGCCCTACTCATCCCTACGCTCTCTACACTCAGAATACAACATCTACTGAGACGACCACCCCGCCAATTCCCGTGGGATTCAATGGTATGGGGGCAGGATACCAGCGGCAACTTGGTCCTGATGGGGAGGAGGCAGGTGATTTGATCGGCCCATTGGGACATATGGAGGAATTGCCGCCATACACGAGATATCCGGATACTGCCTTTGTCCCTAAGCCCGCCACTGAGACGCCCAGCACCGAACCTTCATCTCCAGACAGAAACATTCCCGGAGCAGGTGGAATTGGCATGGCGACTCGTGACCCTGAATTTTCCTCAACCGACGACGATCTGGCTCTACCAAGAACACGCCCCTCGGTTAGGAGTAATACATCCGAGACCAGTCATCACGACATCAACACTGCTGCTGTTGATGTTGCCGAGAAACCTGCAGTCAACAAATGGCAACGGCGTGCCAAGAAGAAGCTTTGGGGCATCGTGCCGTACTGGGCTATTTGCTTGATGACCGTGGGCCTGGTCGTGATGGGCATCATTATGGGCGCTGTTATTGGGACAATTTTCTCCCGAGATGGGCGTCCCGGCCCTCCGCCCCCTGAAAAGTAAGTCCATTTTGAATGTGTTGCCGAGTTAATACTGACATTGGTCTTAGTGCGCGAACATCATCCCCAACAACGACATCGTATGAGCCCGAAACTCTCACTGCGATTCCTACCGACCTACCTCCTATGTCCACAGGACACTATGCGCTCCCAAATATTGATCCAAAGAAGACGGTCACATCGTGTTTCAACAACTCTGAACAGTCTGCAGCTTGGACATGCAAGACATACTTCCCCTTATGGTCGATCGAAGTCAAAGAGATCTCTACGCCCAAGTCTCAGACATCCTACAAGCTAATACTCACACCGAAGGAGGGCTCTCCAGACCTCCCCTGGGGCATCCAGCCTCCCGATGATCTTCCGCCCCAACTCATGGTCTTGGTCAACGACACATCGCAAACCGATCTCGGTCCTGCATGGTGGTTCAGTACGACATACAATAAGACTGTCATTGTCCCTGAGAAGGAATTCCCCCCATATGGCAAACGCAAGAGAGGGTGGGACGACGACGACGATGACGATGATGACGATGATGACGACAAGTACCCCCCGCCGTATCCGCATCGATTTAAGAAGCAGTCAATTCACGCTATGGTGGGGGAGAAGCCGTGGATCTGTACTTGGCCCAGCACCAGTCTTGAAATTTTTATCTATCCCAACCAGGGCGCCAAAGTCCCATCATACACGCCGTCTGCCACCACCACCTATGGCTCTGCCACTACAACAGCTACCTCCTACGACCCTTACTCGACCGAGTTCGGCAAGGCTGTACCCTACTATCCCAAAGTCTTCAAAATGCTAGAGCGTCGTCTCCCCGCGACTGAAAAGTCGGTAGCGAGCTGCAGACAAGTGGAAGTGTACGAGGATGGCGAGTGCAAATCGCTCGAGGGCACTAAAGAAGTAATTATTGAAGAGATTGACTCTGGAGATTCGATCAAATTGTTCGCGCGGTCAGAACTGGAGTCAGAACGGGAGATTTTTGGAGAACTGACTGAACGTGGATCACTCGAAGCTTCCGATTGCAGTTGTCTTTGGATGTCAAATTATTAGTAAGAATCTGGTCCGATATGTACAAATTGGGTTTGGGCCATTGGGGCGAGGCTTACGGGTAGCCTTGCCAGAGGGGACCATGATTTATGGATAACGATCCCCTACCTTATCTTATTCCTTGTTGAGTGGCAAGGCGGTACACAGGAAAGAGTTGGTTAACTGGTTTGGTTGGCGTCGACGCGATCTTATACGGCAATTGCGTTTGGGTCGCCGGAACTTTCTGTCATTACATCCACTACTTTGAGAGCGCATTAGGGGAGGAGGAGCGGGAATTACCTATATTGTGCAACGCATCTTGGCTTGGAATCTGAACTGGATATGGGATAAGGATATATGGAGTTTAGGAGTGACTGCACGCGTGCGAAAAGAAATGTTATCTAGTTATCATATTCAATTTGGCTAGTTGTGAATAATGACGGCTCGTCACAGCTTAGGTCATGTATTGGATACTAGTTCTTGACACTTGTATATCATGTGTTTTGTCTTGTACTCGCCAACAACGGGAGGAAAAGTACTACAAGGGGAATTACAAGCAAGATTCGTGTCGAACGGTCAAGGTAGGGGATATATGTACATTGTGCCGTCTATGCATCTGGTCCTACTCCTCCTCTTCCATCCTTGATAGATCCGGCGCGACCTGTCTCGTTCTCTCGACGTGCTCACTCATGCAGACCAGAGTCAAAGTGCCCTAGTACGATGTTCGACTAAGGTGTTGAGCACAAGACTTTTCAGGCGTTGGCACAGAGTCCCACAAAGATCCAGCCGACGATGTCGTAACCTCCCACCGCGACGTAACCTCGTCTTGATATGGGTTGCTTAAGCCCGTCATCATGTCCTGGGACATGTCCTCTTGCGGTAGAGAGTCATGTGAAGATGTCGCTTCACGGGTATGAGGACGAAGCCGTCACTGAGTGACTTTTGGCGCTTCCGTCTCGTTCTCAGGGGTCTCTCGGATCTCGTTATCGACAATGTCCTTTCTCCCATCGCGGAAATCACGCATCAGAGAGAGGAAGACTGAGTTCTTCCACTTCTCACCGTCCTCATGCTGAACCGACTCGAGAAGTCGCTCGGCGGCGTCGGCGACATCGGATTTGGTCTTGGCAGCTTCCACGGGTTCTTCTGTTACTGGCTCTTCCATCACAGGCTCCTGAGTCTCGAGAGACAGGTGGGCGAGGTTTGGAGGTTCTAGGACTGGCGTCTCTTCCCTGGTCTCGGGGGCAGACGATTCTTGCTTTGATGCTGCTTCCGCCTCGGCAAGAGCTGCGTCGTTGAGTTCTAGTTCGCGAGCCATCTGGTCCATCATGGCGTCCACCTGCTCCATGTTGCCTCCAGCATTGCTTGCCATCCACTTGGACACCTCATCGTCAAAGTCAGCCTCTGCAGCAGGCCGTTGGGCCGTCGCTGCATTGGCACCCATAAAGGCGCCGTTAGCCTGGCCATAGAGCGGTGCGAAACTAGCATTTGGTCGCGCAAAGGCTGCTTGGAAGTTCATTTGAGGGGTAGGTTGGTGAATGGCCATCTGAGGCTGCGCCTGGGGGAAGCCGTTCTGAAGAGGTTGCTGCTGATGTTGGTTTGCGAAGCGATTAAAGTCGGCAGCCCAGTTACTCGTGTCTACACCAGGAGATTGAAAATGTGAGGCTTGCGCTGGATGAAACCCTTGAGGATGCGCCTGTTCCAACATGGCAGCTTGCGCCGCTAACCTTCCAGCGGCATGATGGTGAGGGACTCCTGGTAGAGTAGAGGGACCATCCATGAATGCGCTGAAGCCATCTGGCCCTTGCATTGGCTGTTGTGTAGATCTGAAGGCCTAGAGATGGTTAAGCGATGAGACGGGATGAAAGATGGCTAGGCTTACATTGGAACCCTGAGGACCGTTATTGACGAGTCGGTCTTGATGATGGCTGACATCTCGGGCTTGATGATCGACGAGGCGCTTAAAGGGCGTACCGCCGCTACATGAAGCGTCCGCCATGATTGAGGTTTAGGGATGGGATTGAAGATGTTGTACGGTGGGTGATGTCAGTGCCGACGTACCTCGGCGAAAGAGGCGATGGCGGGGATCGAATTGACTGATGAATCTAGAGATAGCAACAGGCTGTGTATAAGATATACAACAAGGAAGCGCGTTACGAGGATGATATATAGAAGCAAGGATGTAGAAACGCGCTGTAGATGAATAATGTAAAAGAACAGATCGAGTCCCACGGCCGGTGGCTCGTGATCGCTCCGCTCTACCGTCCGGGGAAGCCTGCGCCGAGGCACCCCCAGGCTCGGTACGTACCTGGAGCGAGGAACGCCGCTGGCTCCGTGAGGTACCGGAGACTAATGCGGCAGGTGGGGTTCCACACCTCAGCGCCAGTCATGCTTCTACTCACGTGACCTCAAGCGGAACTGGGCCAACCTGTCACCACCGCCACGTCCCGCGGGCAGGTACCTAGCTCCAGGTCATGGGCGGTATCGTGTCCTCTGTTAGCCAAACTCCCTTAATTCATCCTCCATTCATTCCCCTTGCGCTGCAATTTCTGGCGCAAACTTTTACAACATGGTATGTTTATAGCTTCACGAGAACTTCTAGGTTCTTCATTAGCATGTGGACGAATCGCCCCAAGCTAACTGTTAACCCCCTTTAGGCGGCGCAAGTAATCTCCAACTCTGGTCATGAGGACATGATTGTACGTTCCTTTGATCGAAACCAAAACAGCTATGCAATGGCATCCGCTGGAACCTCTCAATCGATCATACAATGCGCTCCAATACCCGCGAACCACACGCTGACAGCTTCTCCAGCATGATGCTGTCCTCGACTACTACGGCCGCAAGCTAGCAACCTGCTCGAGCGACAAGACCATCAAGATCTTTGAAATCGAGGGCGAGACCCAGCGCCTACTGGAGACTCTCAAGGGGTGAGTGCGAGAGAGGTTTGATTGGAAGATACATGGATAAGAGGAGCTGACCTGGAGGGAATAGACATGAGGGCGCCGTCTGGTGTGTTGCTTGGGCGCATCCCAAGTATGGCAACATTCTGGCGTCGGCTGGCTACGACGGCAAGGTGTTTATCTGGAAGGAGCAGGGTGGACAGAACAGCTCTTGGCAGCGCATCTACGACTTTCCCCTACACAAGGCCTCAGTCAACATCGTGTCTTGGTCTCCCCACGAGGCGGGCTGTCTTCTGGCCTGCGCTTCGTCCGACGGCAACGTGAGCGTCCTCGAGTTCAAGGACAACAGCATCGACCACACCACCTTTGCCGCCCACGGCCTCGGCGTCAACTCCGTCTCCTGGGCCCCCGCCACCACCCCCGGCAGCATCGTCAGCAGCGCACCCGGTCCCGCGGCCACGGGCAACCGACGATTCGTCACGGGAGGCTGCGACAACGTCCTCAAGATCTGGGCCTTTGACGCCGCCTCGCAGTCCTACAAGCAGGAGTGCGAGCCTCTGGTCGGACACAACGACTGGGTCCGCGACGTGGCCTGGTCCCCCACTGTCCTGCAAAAGTCGTACATCGCCTCTGCCTCGCAGGACAAGACAGTCAGGATCTGGACCTCGGACCCCTCCAACCCGACGCAGTGGGACTCCAAGGTGCTCAACTTTGAGGCGGCCGTGTGGCGTGTCAGCTGGTCCCTTAGCGGAAACGTGCTGGCCGTCAGCGGTCAGGATAACAAGGTGTCGCTGTGGAAGGAGAACCTCCGAGGAGAGTGGGAGTGTGTCAAGTCGATTGAGGAATAGAGATATGAATAGGGTGAGAGAGCAAAGGCGTTCAAGGCAAACAAAAGGGTGAATATCTTGCTATCATCTCTTTGACGGAATGCCAAGTGACCATGTGTGCTTTTACGAGTTGTTTAAGATAAAGATGTGTTTCCCTGATTTGTATGGGGAAACGTTGTAAGGTGATATACCGTATCACATCTTTTTAGCAGGGAAAGCATGTCATGACTATAGTAATAGAGCTGGAAACTTTGAATAATGTATTTGTCCCGTGGTATATGTTGTGTTTGAACTAACTTTGTTCTTCCTTATACGCCTTAAAACTCCTAGCAAGAGATATTGCACGCACGCTTAAACCTGCGTCAAATCGTGTTTTAACGAATGGACCTAATTCATACCATAACTCATCAGTCGTCAATCATGCAAGAAAGAAACCCATAATAACAGCCACGAGCGTAACCACAACAGCCCATGAGCTTGGACGCATGAACTGTGAAGCAGCGCTGTCATCATCATCGCCACCACTCTCCCCACGGTCATCATCATCATTGTCGCTGTTCTCGCTGCCGTCTTGGGCTAGGACAAAGATCTCGCCGGTGCTGTCGGAGCTGAACCATAGACGACCTTCCGAGTCCCAGGCTAGACCTACGGGACGGAAGCAATCGTCTGGACAGTTGGAGGGGTCTGGGTTGCTGATGATTGTTGTTGTGGCGTTTGTGCTGTTGGAGGGTGATGTTGGGCGGCCGTCTTTGAAGGCTACGGATGAGATTTCGTAGCCTACGGGTTCATCACGGTTCCCTATTTTTGTGTAAGTTGTAGGTTATATATCAGAGAGAGTTTGGACTTACAACTGCCGTGGAATGAGATATAAGCCCTTGTACCGTTTCCATCAAACTTGATATCCAGAGGAGCCGTATGAGCCTGGAAAGCAAGCACAGGAGGTACATAATCAGTATTACACTCATCATCACTAGGCGTAGACTGTCCAGCCCTCCGATCAGCAGGAAACTGATCACCCGTCTCAAGATCCCCAAGACTAGGAAAGTCCTCGGTAGACCAGATAGTGTAGCACAGGGGATACCCATAGTTACCGCCCTGGTCCTCTCGGGAGCCGTTGAGGAAGCCGTGAAAGTTTAGCTCCTCGGCTGGATTGTCCTTGTGAATGTCTCGGCCCTTACGACTGAGGTTGTCGACTGAGTTTTCGACAGAGTATACCCCTCCCGTCTCTGGATGCTCTGCCACACCGACTGAATTGCGAAGACCCCAGCCAAGCAAGTCTCCGTCGAGATAATCATACGGCTTGGACTTTTCACCTAGAGCCGAGACGTTAAAGGCTCGTAGTTGTGAGTGGCCTGTGGATCGGTCTTCAGCTTCTACATCGTCGTTGCCTTGACTCCCGCGAGATACGACGAGTACGCCGGGGTGCTTCTCTGAGAGGAGGAGGGTGCGTGAGGTGTGGCCGCTGTTGGTCATGTTCGTGACGAGGGTACGTTCGGATGACTCGCTGAGGCGGACGGTTGAAGGGTCGTAGGACCACGAGTAAACCTCGTCGTCAGTTGAGGCGTAGAGGGTGCGACCATCTTTGGAGATGGCGATGCCATGGTTGAGCTTGAATATTGTTAGTAAAAGTATTGTAAGTGAAGATTAGGTATAAATGACTTACATCTTCATTTTCAAGAAGCACCGTCTTCTTACGAACCCTCAAACAAGTCCTTCCCTGATCCTCAAGTTCCAAATGCACCAAACCTACACCGGTATCGACGACAATAAGTGCACTCTCAGTGTCAAACAGGATACCACGTGGACGGGAGAGCTCAGAGGCGACGAGACGATAAGACCAGCCGTCAGCGGCGACAGGAGCTTCGTATGACGTCTTGAGGTTATTGATCTTGCATTGGTCCGAGGATTGAGCTTTGGCGAGGGAGATGCTGAGGAGTAGTGATGTCAGGATGCGGGGGAGGGAGGAGAGCATCATGACTGGATGAGGGGGGACAATGATGCTGGGAAGTATGAATGAGTAATAAAGGGAAAATGTAGAGAGTAATAGATTGAATACTAGAATCTCATCATGAAGTGATATCGAGTATATGAAATGGAGAAAGATGCATGCCACTAGAAGCGCGAGATTCACCCTCATAGAGGTATGTCTCGTCGCGTGCACGCCAAGACCGCTTCCCCTTCCTCCCCAGCCAACGCATCACATCACTAACTAGGTAGAATGTGCCGGGTCAAGTTTTTGATCACATGCCCATGTTTTTTTTTCTCCTTGGCTTTTTCTTTTGTTGAACGAGGCAGTGCACAGCCAACCACTCGGGTTTGGGAGGTATTTGCTAATACGAGTTGAACGACGTATTCGCTAGTTTGTTGTCTTACATGTTGTATGTTTTTAATAAAAGAAACGTTGTCGGATGACGGCTTTGGTACCTTCCCCGCCAAAACTCACAGATGCCGTTTGCCGTGCCGTGCCGTTGCCGGCCGATGATCCGGGACATCCAATATTGCATAACCTATTGTTTTGAGAAGGAAAGTGAATAGCTTCAAAAAATACCCCAAGGTATTAAATACTCTTCTTCATCATTCATCAAATGCTTCATCGGCACTCACAATAGCCACCCTTTTCTTGGCATACATACCAAACCAACACGATTCACTATACGGCCCCTGCTTTTCTCAAAAATGCACGTTCAGCCACTGACATCAATGGGACCCTGACTGTCGTATTAAACCATCTATCGTATCGTTCCATAACGACCGCTTATTTTTTTAACATGTTGCTATTTCCAGCTTTTCATGACTCACTACGATCTATGCTTCGAGTTCTCACCTACCACCAAGACACTCCAATCTTTCTGCACCGAGATGGCAGCAGTTCTCGACTCACTATCCGTCTCGTTACTTGTTCTCGAGGCCCCAATCTCGACCTTGTTTTTACCCTGACGTCCAGAGATGTCGTCAATCATTTGGAATTGATCTTCGTCGCTGTCAATCTTTGATAGACGGGCCAGCGTGGAAAAGATGCCTCCATTCTTCCGAGGTCGTGATGATGATCCCTCTGTTCGAGAAAGCGGGTAACTGCTGCTGTTTCCAGTTGGTCCGCTAGGTTCACTCGTGCCACGTCCTGTAGAAAACAGTCGACTAAGTCCAATGACTTGAAGCAGCGGACGCATACTCGGTAGACATGCGCAGACGAGTCCAATGTTGACCTCGACAGTCGACCAAAGCATAAAGTCCCTCAGGTTATAAGTGACGTTTCTGTCATCGGTTCGGATAGACATGACAATTGTAAGTCGGATGATGGAAACGATGCAGATGAAGAAGCCGAGCGTAAACATTCCCGCTAGGATGAGTCTTCGTCCGAGGGGGATGTTGAGTCGAAAGACCGAGGGGAGAGGCATGCCCACGAGGACAAAGTCGATGATTACGTTTGGGAGGGAACCTCCTAGGTAGACGGGCTTTTGTTCCATGCATTTTCCATGGTCGATTAGGATGTTCCACTGCTTTTCGACTGGGTTACACGAAAACGTCGCGACGAGGACCTGACAGGTTAACAACAAGACAATCAGGGGGAAAGTGTGTGCTCCTTACCAGCACTACCATCCAGATGACGACTGAACCAAAGAGAATCGCGATTGGCACGCGTGCCGTGATGGAGAAGAGCTTCCAGTATAATGCAAGAATCGTCAACTTGATAAAGGCAATGGCAAAGACATAAGTCAAGGAAGCCGCAAAGAGATAACGAAGAAAGTCGACAAC
Source organism: Fusarium sp. NRRL 62610 (assembly GCA_013186425.2). Classification (NCBI taxonomy): domain Eukaryota; kingdom Fungi; phylum Ascomycota; class Sordariomycetes; order Hypocreales; family Nectriaceae; genus Fusarium; species Fusarium sp. NRRL 62610. Next base: position 13,590 of record JABCKE020000864.1, read on the forward strand.
TTGTTCCAACGAGACATCAGTACCGACATGACGACCAAGATACGGCCTCATTCCTATTTCAAACATCAATTAGTTTTTGTCTTGAAGTTCCCAAGAGGATTGATCACACTTACCAATCATGGTGATGTAGAAAAACACATTGGCAAACACCAAGGTCACGACAGAGAGAGTATCGTCGAGCCCCAACCGTGCCAACCCTCCCGTCTTTTTCCTGCACCAGATCTTTAAGGGAACGATCAGCATTACCATGACATAGGTTGCTATCGCCGCGCCATCTAGGCGGGATCGATAGCTGTCAAGGCTTTCAGCCATTTGCTTTTTGAAGATCTCACGATGATGATCCGATCTGACAGGTTACCAACAACACAAGAGATGCATTCCCAAGGACAGGGAACTGGGAAGGGGAGGGTTCAAGACTTTTGCATTTAATGCGTCTCCAGCAAGAGAGGGTTCCTTGACCTTGACACAGCTGTGGCGTTCTCCATATCCATATCCATGGAACTAAGGAGGACACTGTCATCATCAGCCGCAGAAACCAATCTTGGCCCGTCTATAGTACCATTCCAGATTCGATACCTTGTTCCTGACTCGGAAACCCCCAAGACATGCAGGAGAAAAAAAGAAGCGAGAAGGATTTCAGCTGATGCTTGCTGTGCCGCGCTTACCAGGGGGGATTTTTTAGTCCAGGTTCGGTCGTAGATCCGCCGTCGATATCTCAAAGCAGGGATTGGGCAGTCGTGGAGAAAAGAAGGGGAACTAGGATCTTCCCGCCAAGTCCTGCCCCCGTGCCATTTCCAGTCCACCCTTTATTCGGTATCTTATTGGTCGGGGAACACGGGATGCCCGGATTTTAGATCGCAGTCCCCCTCTAATCCTAGTCCCTTGGCGTTGATGCAGATTTCCAGAGACAGGGGGTCGCCTTGTGTTGGTTGACGAACAACGCCGCGTAGCCCCTCAAGCACTCTTGGGGACAAAACCCGCGCGAATAGAAAATCACGCATGGCTGAGCCAAGGAGTGGAATATCATTTCCAGAAGGTCTTGGTTTCCACGTGTGTGTCGATCAAGAAATAGAGGGTGCTATCTTTTCTGCAACACTTCACGTGCCCTCCTTAGAACCAACCAATTTTTCTCACTTCAACCATGACATGCATCAGCAGCTCGGAAACTCGGTTACCTTCTCTTTCTCAGCTTCCAGGGATGACTGCTTACGATAATGGAGTCCCCCCCATCTATACCAAGCCACTAATTGTAACCGCGCCGCCGGTGGATACATCCCAAACGAGGACATTTGCTGCGCTTGCCGAAGATGATGCCCTGGGTCGGCTTCGGTCTATATACTACTATTGCTACTACGTAGTAGGTGCCTGCGCTAGATAGTGTGTGTGCGGCTGGAATGGTTTCATACCCACCTCGGGTCTGCATGATTCAGGAGGATGGAGGGGGAGTCCAGTCCTTTTTTTCGCGAGGCATACATACATGTACATGTGCATGGCTTCGGGTAGAGATGGATGGATGGATGGATGGATAATCAGCTCTTCGTGAGTGGGTGGTTACCGATGTTGGCTACTCTTTAATACCCACCGTTTCTCTCTCTCTCTCTCGACTCTTTTTGTTTACTTGTTGTTGTGTAAGTTGGTAAAGACAAAGTAAACGAAAAACAAAATGTCTCTTCAACTCATGGCCGAGAGGGTCACTCCTCTTCAAGTCATCTTGTTGGCGTCTTCACTGACACTCAGCTATGTCATCTCTATCGTCATCTACAGACTCTACTTTCACCCCCTGGCCAAGTACCCGGGTCCCTTTTGGGCTCGTATCTCGGCGTTTCCAGCATATTACCACACTCAAAAGAAGGATCGACACATTTGGTTCTGGCAGTTGCAGGAGCAATATGGTAAGTCAAATCCTCCAACTACTCAAGAAGCAATCAATTAACAGAGAGTCAAAAAGGTCCTAGCTTTCGAATCACTCCCAACAGCGTCCTAGTAAACACCCCAACCGGCCTCAAGACAATCTTCAACAACAAGGCAAATGTCAAGAAAGCAGAATACTACAAGGCGTACCCACGCAACGTCCACGCCATGACGACTTGGAACACCATCGACAAGAACGTCCACGCCCGCAAGAGACGCGTCATGAACAATGCATTTTCCGACAAGGCCCTCCGCTCCTGTGAACCCTTCATCCACGATAATGTCGACCGTTGGTGCGACCTCATCATAAAGGAGATTGGTGACGGGGAGAAGTGGTCTAGGTCTTTGAACATGGCTCGTTGGGCTGATCATCTCATCTTTGATATACTGGGTGATCTTTGCTTTGGAAAGTCGTTTGGTTTGAAGGAACCTGGTAGTGAACTTCGTTATGTCCCTGGACTAATGACTGACTTTTTGGAGATTCTCCATCCTGTAAGATCAACCTCGTATCAACATACCAACACCTTGCGCTAACAAATACCAGATCGCATACTCCCCCTTCACAGCCCTCTGGGTCTGGCTCAAACCCCGAGGTCTAAACCAACTCCTCGCAGCCGCCGCTCCCCCAGCCCTAAAGAACTGGCAGATGTTCGTCGAAAAGTGCTTCGCCGAGCGAGCCCGCATCGAGCACGAGTCAGACGGTGACGGCCGAAAGGACTTTTTCCACTACCTTTTCAAGGCCGTGGATCCCGAGACTGGAAAGGGGTACAGCCAGGATGAGCTCTTTGGCGAGAGCGAGTCACTCATCATTGCTGGTTCAGATACTACTGCTATCAGCACTGCTGCTGCATTCTTCTATCTGTCTCGGAACCCAGAGGTCCAGCAAAAGTTGGCAGATGAGATTACTTCCACTTTTTCAAGCCTTGATGAGATCAAGAGCGGTCCAACTCTTCACTCATGCAAGTACCTCCGAGCCTTTATCGAAGAAAATCTACGAATGAGCCCCCCTGTCCCCGCAGATCTATCCCGAGAAGTTGAAAAGGGCGGTATTGTCGTGGACGGAAAGTACATCCCCGAGGGTATCAAGGTGAGCACAGTCTCATACTGCATGCACCACAACCCAGAATACTTTCCCGAACCCTTCAAGTTCAAGCCTGAGCGGTGGATCGTTGATGAGGATGATACTACGGGTGCGTCGGCTGAGAGCGTTGCTCTGGCTCAGAGTGCATACATGCCCTTCTCTGCTGGACCTCGAGGTTGCATCGGCAAGAACTTGGCATACCTCGAGATGAATCTGGTTCTGGCAAAGGTTATCTACAACTTTGAGATTCGTCGTGACCCGACTAGTAACCTGGGAGGTGGCAATCCTGAGGCCGTCGAGGGTCGTCGGACTGTTGACCAGTATCAACTGGGCGATATTTTTGTTGGAATTAGAGATGGGCCTATGGTTCAGCTCGCAAAGAGGACAAGGAAAGCGTAGGGAAATACCTGGTTTAAGCGATTAAATATTATCCAATATATGTACCCACCCTGTTAATCATCGAGAGATCCCGAGTCAACCGGCACGCAGTCGTAAAAAAACATGAGATACTAAACCAACCCTGAATAATTACTAGGGCGAAATAATAAGATTTTAGGCCTAAGAATTTAAAGAAAACTATCATAAGTAGTATAATAGTATTAGAAAATAATAATACTCTTATTTCTTCTTTTTATCCTTTAGTTTCTTAATGCTTAGATTGCAAAGTTAGCATCTAAGCTGGGGCCGGGCGTTTTAGTGTATCAAGTTTTTCTACGACCGCGTGCCGCTGTAGCTGATTGAGAAATACTCTGTATTTATCGCCAACGTCTGAATCAAATTGCCACCCGATTTCATTCCTAAGAGATCAAATTGATCCCTTCTCCTTCTCCTTCTCAACCTCTTAGAAATGAATGGCTTAGTCAAATATGCCGCGTCCACCAAAGCTGGTCCCGATGTGGACGATCGATGCACCACGTGCCGTGATGGCACCTGCCTTGTTCTCGGTCTTGTCCATCACAGGGACTCCACGACTCAGCACACTCTCGCTCCAATGATTTCCAACCTTCACCCTCGCCGTCTCTTCGGTGAGAATATCTTTGGCTTCATTTCTTGCTGCAATCGCTTCCATCTTGTCGGCAACCGCCTCTTCCAAGAGACCATCGGTGCCGGAAGCCGCGTCTTTCAGAGCCAAAAGGCTCAGCTCGTCATCAACTTCCCCTATCTCGAACGCAACGAGGCTGCGACGCTGCATCTCCACAGGGTGCAGGTTCTCGAGGTCACCGACGAGCCCGGTAATGTCCCCTATGAGCTTGTCCAAATGCTTGCTGTCATATAGCGCCCATGCAAACTTCTTCCTCAGTCCTGTTCGCTTTTGCCGTTGATGGACGATATCCTCTATCCGGCCATGCAAGTTGTGGACCACAGGGGTCATCTCCGAGCGTGCCAAGGCACGAGGGTCCGTCGGAGCGCCGTATCGACTTGATGACCTTTGCGCTTCTTCAAAGAGCAGTCTTATTTGGTCTAGGATCCTCCACGTTTGTGACGAAGCAATGTCATCCGGCCCGTTGGTAGCGAAACGCGGGTCCGTGTTGATGGCGACGGCCTCACCCCATCTACTCAAGCGGGACCAGGCGATGTCGAGTTTCAACTGGCAGCGCTCAAAGTCTCGGCCAAAATGACGGCCCAGCTGGATGTATCCAAAGCAGTCGACACAGTTGTTGAACAGCGCTGCAACACTAAGGGCGCCAGCCACTGCGCCAAAGGTTTCGGCCATGATGGTTCTAGAGAGGTGGGAGAGGGGGAGTATTGCGACAGCCTGATAGGATGTGCTGGCCAAGAGTTTCAAGGTCTTACGCAAGGAAACGAAGAAAGCAAGAAATACGGATGGGATTGGTTCGTTAAGCGCCGTGGCAGCCAACAAGAAGCTCCCGTTGCTCGATCAGGCTGAGCTGAATCCCGACACCCTCCTTCGTAACCGTCATCTGGTTAACGTGTCTTTCAACCACGCCCTTCGACACCTTCCGACCAAACATGGCATCGCTTAAACGCAAACGCTTGAACAGCTCATCCAGTGGGCGTGCAGCCAATACGGTCGAGTCCTTACGTGCCGATGGGAGTAGCAGAGTTCAGGTTGGAAACTCGTACACCGAGGTTCACAACTACGAAGGACGCCAAGTCGACGACGAATGCCTTCGAGATCTACGAACGACCGACCCACGCGATGATAAAACACGCATCGAACAGGAAAAGGGGGGGCTGTTGCCGGGCTCGTACGACTGGGTTTTCGAGTCCTCCGAATTCCAACAATGGGTCCAGGGAACAGAGAATCGTCTTCTTTGGGTCAAGGGCGATCCGGGAAGGGCAAAACCATGCTCCTTTGTGGTCTCATCGACGAATTGACAAAATCTCGACATTTGCTAGCCTGCGATCTTCTAGCTCGGTTATCCCGGCTTCAACTACAACAAAGAACACATTGAAAACCCCTGATTCTCTTTTTGTTCTGTCATGGAATGTCGGATCACATATTCCTCCTCGACTACACCCAAAGGGACAGGGGCCTTACCGTCGCCCAAATCAAGGCAGAACTTGAGCCGGGCTGTCGAGTCACATTGATTACTACTGCCTGCTACTCTAGTGGATGGGCAGTGAAAGAAATCAATCAGCCAGGCCAAATCGCACTAGATGCTACCATGTTGGCGGCCGCAGACGGGGACACTGAATCAAATGCTTGGCAGCAGTCCAAAAGCCTAGGACGCACTGCAGGGTCCATTTTTGCCAGTTCAGTCATTGCCGCGTTAACATCGACGACAAGCCCACTTCTAGGTGAAGAGGACGCTCCAGAAGAACAGCTTTTGCAACCCGACGAGCCTACTGAGAGACAGACTACAACTTACAACGCATTTTGCCAGCATATCCTCGACGTTTGCAGAGATCGGGTAACCCGTCACTGGAGCCAGCAGTTCTTCGCATTCAGCGCACAGAACGACAATTGGGACCACTCCTGGACTGGGCGCACCGGAATACCCCTTGCGCATTTCGAGAGACGATGGAACTCACTGGAAACAGTCCCATACACAGGGTCTGCCGAGCAGAAATTAAATTTGGATCCTGACCCTGGCAACCCATCTTTCAAGGGACTTGATGAGCCCGCGAAAACAGCTGGGGAAACAATTGAGCAGATGACGAGAAGTATAGTCCAGAACCGGGTCTCTCACATGGCGGGGCTTTTCCTCCAGACGTGCCCTGGAGATTGGTGTGCCGGCTGGGGCCCGTCGATGCGTGGCAGACTTGAGAATGCGATCGAGAAGGAGCTTCCAATGAAAGAGCTGAATGACATCTCAGCAACGATTTGTTTCCGATGGGAGCTAGCAGTCTATGCCGATCACCTTGTCGAGGTATTTGGGCTCCCAGCCCGAACAGCTCAGGCAACGAATACCATTTCAGGCTGGAAGACATATGGGAATTCTCACCATGCGACAGGTGGCTGGCTTTTTGGGTTCCTGGTGATATCAAAATCTGGGACACCACAACGCGGAAAATTCAAGGCGAACTCAAGCTCTGGTTTTTGAAAACGCGGAACTCTTGCGTCTCACTGCCCAGCAACATCCTGGCATCGTACCCGAAACTGAGATCGTCGAGATCCGGGACTTGCACACTCGCAAACTGAAATCAATATTTTCGAGTTCTGTTTGTCAGAGTGGGTATGTCGAACATATTTCATTTCCCCCAAATGGGTTGTGGTTGGCGTTGACTTCATTGAGAGGCCTTGAGATTTGGGATTGGGCTGCGAATGAGTGCATACAGGTGGTCAATGAGAACCCAGGCGAAGTTTCATGGTATCCGGGCCACGATGGTTTGCTTCACACTTCTCATGGCAGCTATTGCGTTCGAGGGTCTACGGGAAACTACTTGATCGACAAGGTCCGAACGCAGGATGAGGAGGACATATACCCAGTTCGAATAACCCAAGACGGCGAATGGGTCACACTCCGGGGAGAACCCGTTCTTCGTATCCCTCCCCAGTACCGGCCTTGCTCCAAGTATGACCGCAATTGTGGTCCGCTTTGTGAAAAGGCGATGTATTCGTATGACTATGACTTCCATCCTCACGTGTACTAACAGAGCTATTCCTGGTTGACCCCGTAGGAATTCATGTCGTGGATATCAGTGATTCACTGGACATGGAAGTCCTCACTCCAACACAAATCTGACACTCTTCTTCCAGTCATCCCTCGGCATCTTTAAAGAATTGATGTGCTCCTGCTCGTTCTCATATCCCATGCCCACAGTGCACAAGATATCCAAATTGTCTTCAATCCCCAGCTCTTTTCTAATGATATCAGGATAACCAGCTGGGGCAACAGACACCTGTGTACCCAACCCTCTCTCAGTCAACAACAGGAGCAACGTCTGGAGGTAGATCCCCACGGAGAGAATATCAGACTTGTTCAACTCCTTGTCGATGGAGACTACTGCAACGATTGGAGCGTTGTAAAACTTGAAGTTGCTGATCAGAGTCTTCATCATTGATTCGGTGTCCTCGCGAGCAATATTGTATCCATTTGGTCCATAGATGTGGTGGCCCAGCTCAGATCGGTAGTTTTGGTACGACTCGGGGATTGCTGGGATTTTCAACTCAGCCTTGCTCTCAAAGGCTGAGACGAGAGAAGTAGAGAGCCGTTCAAGAGGAGGACCAGATACAAGCGTGAGGCGCCACGGTTGGATATTTGTCGATGAGGGTGCGTGCTGGGCTATACTGAGACATTCCTCAATGATGGATAGAGGAACTTTTCGACCTGTGCAAAAGGCACGTGTGCTGTGACGAGCAAGAATGGTCTTTGCAACAGCGTCGCGGGCAGATTGCTCTTCGGTGCGGTGGATGGTCTGATCTTGGGCCATGGTGTTGAGACGTGAAGAGACAATGACACTTGATGACGGGTTGCTGCGAGGAACTTTACAATTATTTTATATACAGTCACCGTATTCATCTCTTTCCTTTTCATCTTCAGATGCCAATTCATAATGCTGATCATACGGCGATAGACGACCATTCGGCCGAACAAAGCTCATCGGCCGATGATTGTAGTTTCGTTGGGATGCCTACGTAATTCCAACTACAGTTGAACGTCTCGTTTAGAAACATCTAAGCAGCATTACTCAGATTTTGTCAGCCAATGCTGAAGATGACAAATTCGAAATGCCGCTGATCACGACAACACCAGAAGCGAATCCTTCGTGTGGGGCTGTTAGACCACCTCGGCTTGGCAAGATGATTGATGTTCGACTTGGTGTAAGAGTCCCTGGGGAAAGAATAAGCAAACTCGAGTCCTTGTCGCTTTGATTGAGGCTGGGCTGGACGCATCACGGGTACTACATAATGGCGATACTTCATATAACCTTCGAGTTTCTTGTCCAAACCTAGATCATTCTTATTAACTCCCAAGTAAAATAGGCACTTTTATCTATACATATTCGCCAACTTTTACCCAGTAATCACCAGTTCCCCTTCTCCCATAACCCATCCACCCTTCATCCAGCCATAGCCCGAGCAGCCTTGCTTTTCTGCGTCAACCTGTCACCATACTTCAGAAAGAAAAACGGCACGGCCCCCATGACCAGTGAAAGAAACCCAAGGAGGCTCTGAGCCCAATGAACGCCAAGTCTATCATACATAGGACCAGCCGCGAGAGGAATGACAATCGCACCAAGAGATCTCATGCATCCTGCTCCAGCATGGGCAGATGCCGATGCCTCACGATATACATCAGTGATATAGTTAATCATACTCATGAATATCAACTGAAAGCCTGAGCCGAAGAAGAAACCTCCGAATGCTGGGACGAGTGGTGAGATTGAGGTCTGGGATGTCCAACCAAACCAGAAGAGTGCAATGACAAGTCTGGGACATGTTAGACTTTGTTTCTATGAGGTTTCGTGTTTGACGTACAGAGGAGCTGCGAGACAGGCGATTGGTAGTCGACGGTTTATTTCTCGTTGAGCCCACGGCTTGCCAGCTGCTTTGGATCGATCGTACCACGGTGTGTAGACCATGAAGCCGAGGAAAGATATCGCCGTGCCAAGGGCGACTTTAAGAGAGTATCAGTCGGATCAGTAGGTTTTATACTAGTATGGGTTAGACTTACTGGGTAGATAGGTGAGACCAGCAATCTCAGTGCGAAGATGATATATTCCTGTTAGGGTGAAGTATAAGCCAGTAGCTCCAATTCCAGTAGTCAAATGGATATTTTACCTTCAAATACCAGAGGATATGCCTGGAAGCAGAGGTAAAAGAGCGAATTCCCCAACGTCACATAGAGAGACGAAAGCAAAAGGATCGGCTCAGTGCCCATCATGACAACAGGCCTCAAGAAAATCTCCCTAGCATCAAAAGGGTGCAACTCGGCCATTTGCGCATCTTCAACTCCCTCGCCGTTCTTCTGACGCTTGTGAATCTCCCTATTGTGAAGAACCGGGGCAAATGTCTCGGGAAGAGTCAACACCAAGGGAAGTGTTGGGACGGCGATTAGGGCAGCGGCCCAGAATGCCCATCTCCATGATGCTTGGGAGGCGAAGCCTGAGACGAATGGACCTAGGAGGGGACCTATTGCGCTTATGGCTAGATATAGGGACATTGCTGTGCCGCGTTCTGATGGGTCGTCTAGTACATCGGCGTAAAGTCCACCTATTACAGCCATGGGGACGGCAGCGTTCAGACCACAGAGAAGGCGGAAGATTAAAAGTGCCGTGTAATTCGGGGCTCCAGAACATGCGAGCATAAAAACAAGGTATCCAAAGAATGTAGATATCATAACTGGCCGACGTCCGATGTATTCACTCAAAGGTCCAAAGAAGAGAGGTCCGATAACGAAACCGGCTAAATTGAGTGAGTTGAGTAAAGTCAACTGTACTTGGTCATGTACTCCAAAGTGGTTCGATATGGCATCGAGGGCACCTGAAGGCATCGATGTCCCAAAACTGCCGTTGAAGGCGCAGCCTAGACCTGCTGCTACAACATGTATCTTTCGCTTCTAGAATGAATGTCATTAGCACCACACTTCCGGCATGGACCGTGCGCTATTCATGACTTGCCGTTGAAAACTTGGCCGCATGAACCTTTGAATTGGAGGGATCGACGCCGTTTATGGTGACCCCTGGTCGTTTGGATGCAGGTTCATGCTCGGGGGGACCACTAGTAAGGGATATATCTGTCATATTTTCGTTGGTAAATGTTTTAAGAATTCTGTATATGTTTTGGACCCCTCTTGTGGTCAATATGCTGGGTGATCATGCCATTTCTACCTCTTATACCGACACTTGAACCTCGTGTAAGTTGACTCGGCAGTCTATCCCGATGAGGGCGCCACTTCGGGCATAACCTAAAGCCCAAGTCCCGTTACCGATACCCACAACTAAACTTCCGTGCAAAGGTTAAAATCGACTGCTCATTGGTCCAACTTTCCGTCTCTCAAAGACGGTTCTTGACCTCATGACTGACCGCTGCAAATCTCTTGTCGTCTTATTGTCTTTGACTCCCGTCCTCTACACATACAAACTTCCGTTTCAATTCAACAAGAAAAGAAAGCTCCGTGTCTTCCGGACATGAAGCGCAAATCCGTTGGGACGGGATTTGAAACCGAGGAATCAATGTCCCCCGCCAATGGAAGAAGAAGAGTAAGTAAGTGCAAGCATCAATCAATCGTCTTTCTTATACCGCCGAGACCGGATCCCTGCCATCCTTGCTTGCGGCTAAGCTAACTGCATCAGACGGGAGGGCTTGTACGCATTGTCACCAACTCAAGATTCGTTGCGATATCCTCGTCAAAGGATCTCCCTGTACGGGCTGCAGTTCTCGAAATCGACCTGGATGCCATATCTATCAAAAGAAACAACGAAGACAGCCTACATCCCGGCTCCAGCCAGTGCCAATTCGTCCCCGCGAGTCCACATCCACCGAGGCTGCGACAGATTCGAGTTCACCTTTGGAGGCTGATACGGTTCACGTTCACACGTCGGTTCATAATGAGGATGGAGAAGAGCACGAGGCCAGCAACTTGGCCGATTTTCTCGGTCGTCACGACATGAAGGAAACCGATTATGGCCGCTTGACCCGGGTTTGCTTCATTGGTACTGGCATGTCCAACTGTCACTACCTAGTCCGTCAGAATTTTCCCCGGGCCGGCGACGAGAACAGCGTTCATCTAGGATACAGTCAAATGCGCCTCAAGGGCTCATCTTACTATCGATTCGTGCCCCCGGAGATTCTTGAACGTCCGGACAAGAAGCTGGCCGACAGACTACTCCGAGCATACTTTGACTCTGTAAACTGCGGATGGCCCATCGTCGATGAAGAAGAGTTCAAGGTACAATACGAAGGCAAGGATCCCGAGAATCCCTTATCTTCGGCCCTCATGAATGCCATTTTTCTCGTCGGGGCACATGTCTTGTCGTCCCATGATGAGAACATGCATTCACTACAGCCAATGTTTTTCCGCAGGGCCAAAACTCTGATTGACTATCAGTTCGAGACGGATCGGCTTGTGTATGTTCAGGTGGCTCTCTTGATGACTTGGCATTCTGATGGGTTTGAGGAGGTTGCTGGTAGTGCGTGGCACTGGATTGGGATTGCTGCCCGGACTGCCATGGCTTTTGGTATGTATCGTGATGCAACTCGGTCTAGGATGCTGCCGGTTCATAAGAGAGTCTACACGCGGTTGTGGTGGGTTCTGTTTCAGTTTGATACCATCTCGGCTCTGTCGTCGGGTCGACCGCAGGTAATGTAAGGGGACACTGCTCGACAACAAGGCTTCGCTTGCTAATGTTGGGCAGAAACCTGGACGACTCTGATGTCCCTGATCTCGAATATTCTCACTTTGAGGGTATTCCCAACGCGGAGAAGGACTTTGTGATATACCAAACCAAGCTGTGCATCATAATATCCCGGGCGATGAGAGAGGGTTGGGCTCTTAGATCATCCCCCGAGGATCGAGTTCGAGCTACGAGGAGGGCGGACGAGTCTCTAGCGGAATTCATCCTCCAACTTCCTCCAAAGGTTCAGCTCAAGTACTCTTCCCTTGACACATGGCAGTCGATCCTTCACCTCACCTACAACAACTTTGTCATCCTGGTCCATCGACCTCTACCAAAGCAGAGCACGGAAGATGAACGAACAGATCAGTGCAACGATCCTGTGTTGTGTGGAGACTCGGCGAAGACTATCGCCGCCATCTTTGAGACTCTGCCTCAGGATGCTCTATCCACGCTGTGGCTGTACAGCACTAACGTTCTGATCACGGCGACTATTCACATTATTCACGAGGCGGGGTCAAGTAAGCCCATCGTCGCAGCCAGATCACTACACATCCTCGAGATTCTAATGATGGCATTGAGAGGGCTATCGAAACACTGGCATTACGCGCGCGCGTGGCTTCATTTTGTTGAACAGCGGGCTTTGAAGTTGAAGCAGCAACGAGCTGCAAAGGCAGTTCAGACGGGCGGACCTGATGAGGAAAGCGGGCAGGCCGCGGCGTCTCCAACGGGACCAGAAGAGGTGTCATCCTCGCGAGAAAATGAAGATCGATGTGATGTAGAAGAGTCATTCCTGGATGCTATCACAAATGGGGCCGCTGGGGCAATTGTTTCGACTCCAGAGGGAGGGCTCTGCTTTGACGGTGCTGATGTTAGTCTGCCTGATGACTTGTTCCTCTTTGATGCTTTTACGTTGGATCTTTTTCCTGACGGATGGCAGGGGGACACATCGTGAGAGCAATAGCTGGAGTCGTAATGCAAAAAATAGATTGTGTACGGTGTGCCCGTCTGGTCTAAGTTTGAGGATAATTCTGCTACTATTAGTTGCGGAAAATGAGCATAAATTTAGCCAACCCCCTGCTTCAATTATTCTCTTTTTTATGATCTCTATCAGGTAAATTTACCTTATCATCAGGGTTTGTAATCATAAACTTACGATGTTTAAGACCCGAACCAACGCAGGCTTCAGACAATACGAAGCGACGGCTCCCACTCTCGGCCTCCCACTCCCGCAACATCACGGCAGTTACAATTAACAGGCTAATCTGACTTGGGAATAAACTCTCTTCAGATATGGAATCTTCCCAATTGAACTAATCCCTATTAGTACACCTTACATGGTCCCCCTCCAAGGGAACGATCCGAACCACGTCTCATCGTCGTCATACACACATGCAGCTCTGATAGCTTTGACCAGTCAGCTTCGTCTTATTGTCATCCCCCACATTATCACAACATGGATCATTCCGAGCTTCCCTCTTTACTCTTTGAATGAGGGGGGAAAGGGTACATCTGCCGTGTTCCCCGTTTGATTGCGCCATGTTGCACTTCTCCTCACTTCTTCACATGCTGCTGAAGCTTCATCCGTTTCTCTCGCATACGTCTTGATGCGTCCGTACCCAAGATTACTTCAAGTCTTTTGTATACAAACTCGACAACGATCTATTGCTTTATCGCGGTCTTTCGCTACTTGCAGACCAATGGCTCAGGAATACAAGATCAAGGACCTTTCGTCCCTCGACCTCTCGCCTGGCGCGAAGAAGGAGGTCGAGGTGGAGGGTATTGAGAATGGCAAGGTTCTGCTTGTTAATGTCAAAGGAAAGATTCAGGCTGTTGGTGCAAAGTGCACTCATTATGGTGCTCCTCTTGTCAAGGGTGTCTTGACGAGTGAGGGTCGACTGACCTGTCCATGGCACGGGGGTAGATCACCATGTCTCATTGATCAATCTATACTGACTGATTATCGCAGCCTGTTTCAATGCCAAAACCGGCGACGTCGAAGATGCTCCTGCCCTCGATCATTTGCCCGTATTCCAAGTCGCTGAACGAAACGGCGCCGTGTACCTCACAGGCGAAGAGGCGGCCGTCAAAGGATCGCGAAGAAAGCCCAACATCAAATGCGCAGCTGCCAGTGGCGCTCAAAAGGAAAAAGTCGTAGTCGTTGGAGGAGGTTCAGGTACTTTGGGTTTAGTCGAAGGTCTTCGCGAGAAGGGCTACAAAGGCCCTTTGACCGTCATCTCCAATGAAGGCTACTACCCAATTGATCGCACCAAGCTGAGCAAGGCTCTCATGACGGACCTTAGCAAGTTGACTTGGCGAGACAAGTCTTGGTATGAAAGCGGATCTGTCGAGTTTATCGAAAGCGAAGTCACCGATGTCAACTTTTCTGATCGCTACGTTACGACGGATGATGGGAAGCAAGTCGAGTACACCAAGCTTGTTCTCGCTACTGGTGGAACGCCCAGGCGATTGCCCCTTCAAGGGTTCAAGGTTCTGGACAATATCTTTACTCTTCGAAGCGTCCACGATACTAGAAAGATTGTGAACGCGATCGGCGAGAAGGGCAAGAAGATTGTGGTCATTGGCTCCTCGTTCATCGGAATTGAGTTGGCCGTGGCAACGAGCAACGACAACCAAGTCACCGTCGTCGGCATGGAAAAGGTCCCTCTCGAGCGAGTTCTCGGTGAAAAGGTCGGCGCAGGCCTCCAGAAAGCACTTGAGGGCAGGGGAGTCAAGTTCTACATGGGCGCAAGCGTTGACAAGGCTGAGCCGGACACATCCAATCCTTCCAACGTCGGAGCTGTCTACCTCAAGGACGGCACCAAGCTGGACGCTGACCTTGTCGTTCTTGGTGTTGGTGTTTCTCCTGCGACAGGGTTCCTGCAAAACAACAAGGCCGTTCAGCTGGAGAAGGATGGCTCTCTCAAGACGGACGACAACTATGCCGTTGCGGGCTTGAAGGATGTCTATGCGATTGGAGATATCGCTACCTTCCCTTATCATGGACCTGGAGGCGATGGAACGCACATTCGAATCGAGCATTGGAACGTAGCGCAACAATCCGGTCGCATCGTCGCAAACCACATCGTTAACCCATCCAGCTCCCCCGAGCATTTTATCCCCATTTTCTGGTCGGCTTTGGGAGCTCAGCTACGATACTGTGGAAACACCATACCCGGTTTCGATGATATTGTTCTCGAGGGTGACCCGACCGAGAACAAGTTCATCGCCTACTACTGCAAGGGAGAAACGGTGGTAGCTATGGCCAGCATGGGAAGAGATCCAGCCATGGCTCAGAGCGCAGAGCTGATGAGAGTCAACAAGATGCTTACAAAGACTCAGCTTCAAGAGGGAATGAGTGTGCTGTGAGTTGTTTGCCGAGGCAGGATGACGAGGGGACTATCGGGAACATTTCTCAGAACGGCATTAACTACGACGGAGTATATACTGAATAGGAAATCATTTAATCATGACGAGCCTCAAGTTGGTTAATCACTTTGATCCAGGCCAAATCTGTTTCGTTTGAGTGTCACTGATAGGACCGGTGCAAAAGCCCCGGACCCTCCAAGTCAATGACGTCGAGGACTCGATCGTCATTGATGCATCAACAGAGGGACGTCCCTTGTCATTGTGACGAGCATATTGATGTTGCTAAGGGTGCAATTGACTGAGCATACAAGTGGGTGCTTTAGCAGTAGATAAAAAGACGGTGGTTTTCGCATTGCCTGACAGTTCTTCAACTCCCATCGACTGCGATAATGGCTTCTCAAGCAGCGTACCAGGCCGAAAAGGCCATTGGACATGGCGACAACGCTGTAACGCAACAGGATGTAACTTCATACGATGATACAGGTAAACCTGGCGAAACGATGAAGGCCTTGGCGTGGATGGGCAAGAACAAGGTCAAGATGGGTATGACTCCCAACACTCTCACTTACACATATGCTAACAATCTCAGTCAACGTACCGAAACCCAAGATCCTCGAAGATCGAGATGTCATCCTCAAAGTAACAGGCAGTACCGTTTGCGGCTCAGATCTACACCTCCTCCATGGAACAGTCATCCAACTAAACGAAGGCGACATCCTAGGCCACGAATTCTGCGGCGTCGCAGACGAAATCGGTCCAGGCGTCACAGGCATAGAAGTAGGCAAGCGATACGTTGCATCGTTCCAGATCGCCTGCGGTGAATGCTTCTTTTGTAAACAGAAGCTATCATCGCAGTGCGAAAAGACAAACTCGAATACGGCGGAGAGGGCCATGTATGGGGGGAGGACGGCGGGTATGTTTGGGTATTCTCACTTTACTGGTGGGTTTACAGGTGGACAGGCTGAGTATGTTCGTGTGCCTTTGGGGGATGTGAATTTGTTGGAGATTCCTACCGATGTTCCTGATGAAAAGGGTGAGTTCATCACTCAATCCGACACAACTATACTGACACAGATGTGAAGCACTATACCTCTCTGACGTCCTAGCCACATCGTACAATGCTGTCAAGGACACAGCCGTCTACCCTGAAGACGAAGTTGCCATCTTCGGAGCTGGCCCAATCGGACAAATGGCTGGCATCTTTGCCATCCTTGAAGGTGCAAGCAAAGTCATCTTTATCGACACCGAGCCACGTCTCTCCTTCATCAAGGACAACTGGCCTCCAAAGCACAAGGATAAACTAGAGCTAGTCGACTACAAGCATTTGTCCCACGGCGTTACCAACAAGGAGACTGTCGTGAGCCGACTCAAGGACCTTTGTGGTGGACGTGGTCCTGATGTCGCGATTGAGTGTGCGGCTGGTGAGTATGCCAAGGGCTGGATGCATTGGCTAGAGATGTCTCTCGGCATTGAGACAGATACGAGTGAAATCATCAATGAGATGATTGAGGGTGTACGCAACTATGGTCGCTGCGGAGTCACAGGCGTCTACGTCGGATATGTAAGCATCTCCATCCTCCTACATTCATTCATACCTAACACCCCCACAGACCAACCACTTCAACATCGGATCCCTCATGGAGCGAGGCATCCGGCTCATCGGCAACGGCCAAGCCCCAGTCCACAAATACTGGAAAGAACTCCTGGCAATGATCCAAAGTGGTGACCTAGATCCAACGCAAATGATCTCGCACCGCGTAAGACTCGAGGATCTAGACAAAGTGTACTACAAATTCGAGGCGAGAGAGGACGGTATGCAAAAGGTGTTTGTGGAGACGAGGTTTTCTTTCCCAAAGGATGTAGAGTCGCCGGATTTGACAAGTTACTAGGGGCGGTGTGAAGTGTCTACGCGTGGAGAGTTGATGATGTGTAAAGAGAGACGTGTTTGTGGGGGTTTGGGTCAAAGCGGTGTCTTTGGGAGTGGATATTGGGAGAGTGTTCGGTAACGCGGGAGGAACCACTTTGAGATGCGCGTCTCGGCAGTGAGATCCGTTTAGCATGTGTCAGGCATTGAGTTTCTGATAACCAGTGAATGAAGTTCTTTTTGAAAATGATCACATTGTTTCTCTCGCTTCATCAAACCCTTGCCTCCAACAGAGCAAGACATCGTGAGAAGGTTACCCTGGAGCCCAAGAGGGTAGTCACGTGGCAACGCATGCAACCACCAAAAAAATCGCGAGGTCGGCGCTAAGCGTGTCGTCATTACCCCAAAGAGGTAAGGGGGAAGATAAGAATGTGGCGCCCAAAACATAATCCTCCAATGACGAGAGCAGATGAAATTATGAACGCGGGCACCAACGCATCGCCAACACGTAGGTTCCCTGCAATGTCAACACACACTCGAACCCACCAGGAAACCCCTGAGTTCCCCCAATGACCAAGAAAGAAACACGCTAGATCCCCTGTCTTGCTCTTTGTGAACGCCACCTTGCAGCCTGCGGCCAGGCTTTTTTGTCAAGGTGGTGCAGGTGCAGCATGTTGGCGCAAAGCCAGCCATGGATCAGTAAGATCACAAGGATCGGAGGGTGGCCTCTTCTGCGGCCTCATCTTCCTGATTCATCCCTTCTTTTTTTCTTTTCTCCCGCATACATAAAAACTCTTCTCCTCGTCGAAAATGTTATTCACGACTCGTTCACTCTTTGTTGACATTCACCGCAAATGAAGCACATGCAAAAAGCGCCGAGTAACCCACTAATACAGGTACAAACGAACCCCACAACCCACCTGAACTGGAAGCTAGGTACGCGCGAGCCACACATACCAAGCCACACACAACAACCCCGTCCAATACAAAGGACCCTCTTTGTTCAGGCCTCAACCACCGCTTCCATTCAAACGAAGCGAAGCGAAGCGGCTTTCTTCGACGAGTTCGTCGTTGTTCAACAACCTCGACTCTCTTCTTCTTCTTCTTCTCTCCTCTCTGCCTGGTTCCGTCCACCGTGTATCTTTTACCGGCGGACCAAGCATGCTCTGACCTCCCTCGAAACTTTTGACGCTCTCGCCTTCGACTCAATTCATCAACCCGTCTATCATGTTTCCTACCGCTACGTCCGCCGCCTTTTCCGCCGTTTTCGCTTGCTCTCGCGAACCTTGCTCTCGATTACGATAGATAATCTCGCAAACACTTTGAGGCCTCTCCATCTCCATCCTCGCTCCCGCCATCATGGAGAGGCCGGATTCCCCCCGGCCGGAGCATACTCCAGAGCTGACATGCTGCTGCGGCCGCGTCGAATGCCCTCTCCTCAAAAAGAACTGCTACATACTCGAGACCGTCGAGAAGGATGTCCACACCGCAGCTCAGCTTGGTCAGGTACGCACACGATCCCCAATTTCGAAGCATTCCTTATGTGAATCACATCGCATTCTGCTCCCCTGTCTCCCGTTTGGACCGCATACCAGTTGTTCCACCGCCGCCGCCCTTTGTCGCTGAACACCACTTACGCATCTGCACATTCTTGGTTGGAAAAAAACTTTGCTAATTTTTTCACCTCTTTCATTTATAGGCCCTGCTAGCCCGGCATGAAGCATACATGGCTGACGCCGAGAGGGATCGCCTCAATCTGACCGAGCGGATAGAGCGTCTGGAAATGGACAAGCAGGAACTCGAGGCCGAAAATGCCTTGAAGATTGAGGAGAACAGGAGCCTGCTTGACCAGCTCGAGATGCTCAACAACACGG